>BQNB010023553.1:2145-61679 GCA_026074375.1 Tanacetum coccineum
TTCTAAGAGAGAAGGAGAAGATCTTCAACAAGAGTCTACCAAAAAGCAAAAGGTGGATGATGATAAAGAGTCTGAAGAGCTTAAGAAATGTTTGGAAATAATTCTAGATGATGGAGATGATGTAACTATTGATGCTACACCTTTATCTACCAAATATCCAACCATTGTTTACTACAAGATCTACAAAGAAGGGAAGAAAAGCTATTTTTAAATTATCAGAGCAAATGGTAATTCTCATATGAATTTAACTTTTGTAAAGATGCTTAAAAACTTTAAAAGAGAAGGGTTAGAAGTTCTTTGGAGCATAGTTAAAGCTAGATTTAAGAAGACAGAGCCAGTGAATTACATGGATAATTTCTTACTTCTTAATTTGAAGATCATGTTTGAACATCATGTTGAAGATAATGTATGGAAGAATCAACAAGGATTAGTTAAAGTGTTGAACTAGAAGCTTTATGATTCTTGTGGAGTTCTTTGTGTAACAATGCAATCTATCCTACTTTATCTATTGGTTAAGAAGATGTATCCACTTACAAAACATACACTATATCAGATGTTCAATGATGTGAAGCTTCAAGTTGATTATGAGTGGGAAATGGCATTTGAGCTTCTTAGATTGGTCAAGAAACAACATGTACCTGAATGAAGTGTTTGGAAGCATCCTCCTGGTGATTAATGAAGCTTTCAATGAAGAAACTTGAGATTTTGAAGGAGAATATCAAGTTTAGGGGAGGATTGTTGGGATTAAAAGCCTTTTTGAAGTTACTGCTACTAAGGTTTGTGTTACTGCTGCTAAGTAAAACTTAGTGCTGTTTAGTAATCTTAATGAAAAAAATATGCTAAGTAGTTAGTACTGCTAGTGTATATTAGTACTGCTAGTTACTACTGCTAGTATATGTTAGTACTGCTAGAGTAAAGTTAGTACTGCTGGTGAAGATTGAAGAAAATATTCTAAGTAGTTACTACTGCTTGTACATAGCTAATGATGCTGGTGTATAAGTTACTACTGCTTGTTAAGAGTTAATGCTGCTGGTACAAAGTTACAACTGCTGAAAGTTACAACTGCTAAAAGATAAAGATTGCTTGAAGATCAAGATTACTTATGAGATAAGGATTGTTATTTATAGAATAGATCTTTGAGTATAATCTAAGTTTTAGTAATATATTGTAAATCGACTAGGACTCCTTGGTGTATAAAAGGAGGACCTAGGGCATAGAGTTTTATGTATCTTAGTCGTATAATTCATAGCTTCAAGGTTTTGTAACCCTAATAGTAGGAGAGTATTCATATTATTTGTAATAATAATATTGGAGCTTTTATTGTTGAAATTATATTGTTTTGTGTTACTAAAAAATTCTTCTTATATTAAAGATTAGATTCCGCATAATCTTTAGTATTATCAAACAAAGTTTCTTAAACTAAGTTGTGTTAGATTTATCTAGCATAACTAATCCTTAAACAAGCTTAAAGAATTCGATCATTAGAAGTTAACTGGGATCAACAATTATCCAAAGCATGACTCGCGAATAATTAAATTGACGATTTTAATAAAAACCGACTAAAAATAATAAAATAAATTCTATAAAATTTAGAAAATAAAAATAAAGCTCGGGATAAATAGTGACTTGAAACACAAGTTGCACAAAAACAAGCGTTAAATGCTAAGAGTAATGTGACCACATAAAAGTGACTCCATAAATAATTAAGAGAGTCAATTATCATACGTTTGCTTTCGGTTATTGACCTCAAAATTAACGGATGTCACACACGATCCCCGACCTGAAATTCTATAGGTCATCTTCTTTTGTCAGCATAGTACTTTTGTCGATCCTGTGCCATTTTAAGTCTCTCTTTAATCTGATTGATCTTTTCATTGGTTTTTTGTACGACATCATAACTAGCTATCTCTCTCAGTCCGATCTCACCCTAGCATATTGGGGTTCGACACTTTCTCTCGTACAACATTTCGTATGGTGGCATCTTAATACTGGAGTGATAACTGTTATTATAAGAGAATTCTGCTAACGACAAGTATTTATCCCAACTATCGACGAAGTCTATAGCATAAGCCCGGAGCATGTCCTCCGATGTCTGACTGGTCCTTTCACTCTGGCCATCTATTTGTGGGTGATAGGCTGTGCTAAAATGGACACGAGTATCTAAGTCCTTGATGTGTTTCAAAAGCTTTAAATTTATAAGACTAGAAATACCGGTTATTAGATGGAAACACACGGGTAAAAGTATAACCCACGTATGTAGTATAATCTTTTTAGGTAAGACCAGGTCGTCCACAGGGATTTGAGTCGTGTTCAAATAATCAGAAAAATAAACTTTAACAGTTTTAAAATAACTTTCGTTGTACCAAACAATAATATAGATGACTACTCGGATAGTTTCAAATAATTCATAAGCAGTGGTGATGATTACGACCTCAAAGATAGGACTTTAACTTATAAAAAAAGGATTTTCTCGTCAGAAAATGTTTTCACAAATTAACTTATTTAACTTAAGACTTATATATATCTAACTAGACCAAATGTGTCACTCAAATAATCCAGTTATTATTATATCAAATCTTATTTTGTTTATCAATTTACGAAAGTGGATTTCTCGTCACAGACGATAAAGACCGTAGACAAATCTTTAATACCATATAATTCATAACGGGTCTTTCTACCTATACCAATATGAGTATATAATCTAAATTGATAATCAAGTTGATAAGATAAGACACAATAAGTTTTCAACATAAGCTTGAGATTAACAAGATCACGATCATACCAAACACTTATTCATTATAATAACTTCACTGAGTAGTCATGAGAAATTTAGCCTCTCATGGCTAAGGAGTTCATAACATAAGTTGATTCAACAAGAAACATCCTTTATTTCACTAAACTAGTATGATACTCTTCTTCGTTCTTCGTAGTTTGATCTTGGATCTTCAATATTTGTGGTGTTTATGGTTGAAATGTTTAGGAGAAGAGTTGGAGAGGTGATTGGGATATCATTGGGATGAGATGAAGTGTGTGTGGGATGATAGAAGAGTATATGAAGGAATTATTTGAGAGTGAAAATTCGGCCTCTATTTATAGGCTGATTTTGGGTGAAAAGTACGACATACAAAAATATTTGTGCGGCGTACTTGGGGTGTTAATGCGACTTCATTTAATAACTTCATCTAATTTTAATAGTTGGGATAGGAAGTGCGGCGCACAAAATAATTTGTGCGGCGTACTTGGTGAGTAAATGCGATTCTTTGACTAAGTCATTAATTCTTGGACTTGGAAGGAAGTGCGACGCACAAGGCCATTGTACGGTGTACTTCTGTCTTTTTCAGCCTTAGTCCATAGTCTTTCTTGTATCTTGCTTTCCGATGTGTATAAATACTTGATCTTTATTCCTTTTGAGCTCGGGACATCTTCAAGCGAACCTGCACATATTTCATGCTATTAAGTATCAAAAGTTTACGAGAAATGATAAAATATATATAAATAACGCCGCCGAAAACATGTATAATTTAGGCGTTATCAGTCCTCTTGAAATTTCTGCCAGAATCTAGAAGTAATTCTGTTGTCTCTATCAGATTCTATAGAGACTGGTACTCCATGTCTAGCCACTCCATCGCGAAGATATAACTCCACAAGAGCTTCTGAGGACATCGATTCCTTGATAGGAAGAAAGACTGCACTCTTAGTTAAACGATCGACAATTACCCAAATGGCATCACATTGACGTAGTGTCTTAGGAAATTCCGTGATAAGATCCATAGTGATATTTTCCCATTTCCATACAGGAATCTCAAGAGGCTGTAATTTACCATAAGGTTGTTGATGGTCTTAACTTGGAGACAAGTAAGACACTGTTCGACATACTTTACTATGTCTCTTTTCATTACTGGTCACCAATAATCTGGTTTAAGATTATAATACATCTTGGTGGCACCTGGGTGAATGGAATATTTCGACTTATGAGCTTCGTCGAGCAACAACTTTTTGAGCTCTTTATTATTCGGTATCCAAATCCTTCTGAAACGTGTTCTGAGTCCTCGTGAGTCCATAACTAAATTGTGCACCTAACCTACAAGTCGCTCTGAATTTATGTCTCCATTCTCCCATGCTTCATGCTGAACTGTTTTGATATGCTCATAGAAATCTGTGGTAATTGCCATCTGAAGTGATTTAACTAACAAGGCATGATGCCTTGTCTTTCTGCTCATAGCGTCAACTACTACGTTGGCCTTACCTGGGTGGTAAAGGGTTTTGTTAATACAAATAAACCGGAAAAAAAATTATTTATATTTTACGATCTATCCAAGTTTTGCCGATAATAAAACATAAAATCATTGGAAGTGGAAATTAAATTTTATTAAGTTTTAAACCAATAGTTTTCTAACATTTCCATCATGATTAAATCTCAAACATCTTATACCTACATCATTAGATTTTATAAAACACTTAAATACATTTTTAGTAATATATAAAAATATGTATTTAACACATACTAAAATGTTTTTATTAAAATGTATTTTATACAAAAGATAAAAACATTTTATACATCATGCATGACATCAATATAAATCTAGAAAAGATTTTTTGATAGCCAAATTTGGATTTTCTGTCAGAGTGCCGGTTCTCTTCAATTACACTGGCCGGTTCCATTGAACATATAGAACCACCAAGAACCGGGCTACAGTACTAGCCGGTTCTTTAGGTTTGCACTGGCCGGTTCTATTGAGACAATGGAACAGGCAAAACCGGGCTATAGTGAATTTTTAGCCTATAAATACCAAATACATTTCACTTGTTTATGACATCCATTTAGATTAGTTATTACGACACATATTCAGCTAACTACATTGATCCTTTTTATATTATACGATCTAATCAACGTTTTGCGATAAAACTAAAATCATTGGAAGTGGAAATTAATTTTATTAGTTTTAAAACAATAGTTTTTCTATACATTTCCATTCATGATTATAATCTCAATCGATCTATATACTACATCATTAGATTTTATAAAACACTTAAATACATTTTTAGTAATATATAAAAATATGTATTTAACACATACTAAAATGTTTTTATTAAAATGTATTTTATACAAAAGATAAAAACATTTTATACATCATGCATGACATCAATATAAATCTAGAAAAGATTTTTTGATAGCCAAATTTGGATTTTCTGTCAGAGTGCCGGTTCTCTTCAATTACACTGGCCGGTTCCATTGAACATATAGAACCACCAAGAACCGGGCTACAGTACTAGCCGGTTCTTTAGGTTTGCACTGGCCGGTTCTATTGAGACAATGGAACAGGCAAAACCGGGCTACAGTGAATTTTTAGCCTATAAATACCAAACCATTTCACTTGTTTATGCATCCATTTAGATTAGTTTTACAGACACATATTCAGCTAACTACTGATCTTTTATCATGTCTCTTTTCCTTTTAGTGTTTTGGTAATTTTCTTAATAGGATAAGTATTGCTGACTTTGCATACGGGATCAAGCATCAAGTATGTCTTGTAGGAAGCATCCTGCATCTCATGAAGATCTATCTATTGATCTTAATGCTTCATTCATTATCATGTAATAGGAAGATATGTCTCATATAGTGATAGGTACATATTAGACGAGTTGGGTATATTTGTAAAGTTGTATAATAATGTGGTGATAGGTTTTTGGTGTTGATAAAATACTTGGCACCTAGTAGAGGGAAAGTATTGAGAAGGTGTTTGTTCCTTCATGATGGAACACGGTATTTAGCTTAGTACCGTTTAAAGGGTAAGTAGAAGTTGGAATGGTTCGTCCATATAAGAACCCGGTATTTAGCTTAGTACCGGATAAAGGGTAAGCGACGTTGTGAGGCTTCTCCACCGGTTAAAGGAGTTTTGGTGTGTAGTGAATTCGAACTCTCGAGGAGGTGACTCAGAGAGTAGAGTAGGGCAAGGAAGGTGACCTTGTAGCCGAACCACTATAAATACTTGTGTGTTATATCCTTTTCGGTATTTCTATTCTTATCTTATTTATATCTCAACTAACAAGTAGATCTATAAATAAACAAAAATAATATGTCAATTAAATTTTAATTAGTAAAACTATTCAACCCCCCTCCTTCTAGTTTTCCATAGATTTCACAATCGTAGTCTTTAACTAGGTCTAACCAGCGTCGTTGCCTCATATTGAGATCACGTTGGTCAAACAAATACTTAAGACTCTTATGATCCGTAAAAATCTTGATTTTCACTCTGTTAGCCTTATCAATCACACACATATACATGAAATCTTGATATTTCTAGAGAGAGAAAGAGAAGTTTAGAGAGAGAAAGAACTAGAGAGAAAAAGAAAGAAATGGTTAATTATTAGAATGAAAGAAAGAGAACCAACACCCTTCACCTTGTGTGGTGAGGGGTATTTATAGTACAAGGAGTGTTTTAACCCTACTTGGGTCGTTGGGCTTGTCTTTGGGCCGAACCTATTACACATGGGCTTTAAGCCCAACAACTAGGCCCAATTAGCTTAAAAATGATTCCCGTAAACTACGTTTTCCTATACAAGGCTCAGAATTGATAATGACCATCCTTCTTGTGACGTCTTGAGTCTTGGAGCCTTGTGTTCTTGGGAATTCTTTTGAAGATCCTTTCGCATGCTTGTGATCTTGGATCTTGATCTTTAACTTGATATTCTTTGACAAAATACTGATATCGTGGTCTTTGGCCTTGATTTGTCTTGACTACTGAGATCTCTGAATCTTTATCCTTGAACCTTTATGACGCCTTACGATCTTGTGTCTCCACCCTCATGCTCAAGGTCTTGAAAGCTTACTAACAATCTCCATCAACATTTTCTTTTAACATGATTACTTGTACCACATCATGGAAGGAGTAGTACTTGATCCACTTGTGAGGTATATCTTTGTTATTGTCCGACAATCTTGTCAAAAATGTTCTTTTGAGGAAGTGCTTGTACATTAGAGATTACAGAAGAGTTTGATAGTTTGAGCTTTCATCATGTATATATCTTTGTCGATTGAGCATGAGGTCTTGAATCTTGACTCCGCTGGAATGAGGTTGTAACGTCGTCACTTATACCTGAAAATTGATGTTAGTGATAAACAGCAGATATAGACGAATATGGCTTTGTCATTCGTCTTGAGTTCGGTTACATTAACCTCCAGTTCTGTGAGGACCATTTTACAGTATAAATACTGTACCTGTGATCAGGTAGGTTCAATTTAGAAGAACCTCCTTGACAGGTTTTCCAGCTCAAAGTATTAGATCCTCTAACGCGATTGCATTAGATTCACCGTACTTGCTTGTTCTCATTACCGAAACGTCTCAAAGCAGACAGCACGGTAAAAGTGAATCAGATAGTTACTATCTTCCTGATTGAGTCATCAATTCATATATTGGACCAAAATCAATATCCAGTTGACACAAGCTTGATTCGTATAGAATCTCGCAAGTCACCTACCAAGAGCTTGTTTAATGTTGGCTCAAGAAGGATTTCCATCGTCACTGTGAATACTAAAGAGTATCACTCTGATGTTCTAGCAATTATCACAAGGATAATGCGTAGGAATCTTTGATACCAAATGTTGTATAATGATGTACGACATTTTATATATTGGAATTTGTGTCCTAGTGAGATTTTTGATGGATCTCGTTGGATCTAGACTCTATAAGTGCACATTTGTTATTTGGTAATCGGAGGCTGGAGCGGACTGTCACCTTTTCAATATCAACGATCTCGGAATGAGAAAGCCGATAGAAACGTGCTGGTCTCCGTGAGAAATGAAACAAAAATCTTTTGAGAGATTCTGAGTGGCTAGGGAGGGTTGTGCATTGCATCACTGGGTCCATGATGACAGTCTTCAATGTCAGCAATCATCATTGTGATTCTGACAACAGATGTATTGACCCGATTTCTGCCTAGGTGTATGGAGGGCTTCTTTCTTTACACCCTTTATCCTTACAATTCTTTTTCATTCTTCAACCCCTTCAGTGCTTATCGAGACTTCATGACTAGTACCTTGTTGGGTTTCTTCCAATACTAGCTCCATCTTAGTCGGCACTATTCCTTTTCTCACTGTACTCCTTTTTTCGATCATACCTAGGACTTCTACTCTATCTAATGGAGTGTTCCTGGGTAGATCCCTCTGGTTCTGGCTAGATCAAAGAACGAATATTCCTAACCTTAACCGCCTTATAACTCCTTGATAAACAACAGTTGGTCGGTCTTTGGGTATTGCCATGAAGATCCATAAAACCATTTGATAAAAATCAATCAACGTGTTTGAGAAATCATTTAAGACACGTTGAGAGTACATTGAGAGTTTCTAGAGTTACCAAAAAGCCCCCTACACATATGCACCATATTATGAAAGAGTTTTGCACATGCGAGGTTTGGGAATGCACTTATAGATTGAAGATCGTATCCGTTATTAATCTGTATTGATCACATTTTAATCACTATTCTCCCCTTTAAAAATTACATACGTGGTCATAATTTTTGACAATATTAGTGAATTAAACAAGTTAATGTCCGGAATTCACATGAGTCTACCTAAGTCTTGGGAGAACAGGAGTGCATGCAGAATGAACTAATTATGATACTCACCCTCAATTATAAAATAAAGTGAAAACTTAGAGTGGGAGTGTGTTGAGCACACAATTTGAAAAGAATTGAAAATATCTTGGAAAATTGTGCTAATAGAAAATGATGTCAAGATTTATCGTATTAATTATTCATTCCCTTAGTGTTCTCTTGAGCATTCAAAACTTTTGATTTTTATTATGGACATTGCTTCAAGACCGAGAAGAATTTTGAACTTCCGTTGTTTAGGATAAATGTACATAAATGAACATTTTCCTTTCTTTGGGGTCCGAGTCCTAAGCTGACATTTACTTAGAAGTCATAGAAAAAAAGTAAAAGGACATGTTTTGAAAGCATTTGAAACTCTCGCTCGAACTTCATTTATTCACCTGTGTTAATATTAATCAACATTTCTAGGTGCGCAAATGTTATCGATTGTCGAGAGACATGTCGGAGAAGATTCTTTTTGTATTTTTGAAATTTTTGATTTTGTATTTTGCTTTTATAGGTTTTATATTTTTGTATTTTCTTTTTCTTGGTTTTATATTTTTGTATTTTGTTTTTCTGATAAAATATATACAAAGAATTACTGAGATTTTGCAAGACGTTCAAGTTCTTTAGGAGATAAACTGCGCATACCAAGGCGACGAACCAAATAGTTGAATCGGTCTACTGGAAGAGCTTTGGTGAAGAGGTCGGCCAGTTGGTAATCCGTCTTGACAAAATACAGTTCAATTGTACCCTTTTCCACGTGTTCCTTTATGAAATGGTAGCGGACAGCGATGTGTTTTGTTCTTGAGTGTTGGACCGGGTTGCAGGATATGGCTATGGCTGATTTCGAATCACAGTAGATTGGAATCTTGTTGAAGTGAAAGCCATAGTCCGTTAACTGTGTCCGCATCCAAAGGACTTGGGCACAGCAAACGGATAGAGACACATATTCTGCTTCCGCGGTAGACAGCGCAGTACAGTCTTGTTTCTTTGAGGACCAGCTAACCAACTTTTCGCCTAAGAATTGAGCTCCACCGGAAGTACTCTTGAAGGTGTCTTTACATCCCGCATAGTCAGCATCTGAAAATCCGGTTAGTTCAATACCAGAATCCTTCGAATACCAAAGACCCGTATTAACGGTTCCCCGGAGATAACGAAAGATCCTTTTAACCTCCTTGAGGTGCTTCTCGGTTGGCTTAGCCTGGTACCGAGCACATAAACAAGTAGCATGTACAATGTCCGGTCTACTAGACATAAGATACATTAGGGAACCAATCATGCTATGATATTTTGTTGCATCGACTAGAGACCCATTTTGATCAAGGTCAAGCTTGTCTTTGATCTCCATTGGAGTACCAACGGGATCACAGGATTCCATTCCATATTTTTTAAGGATTTCTAACACGTAGTTGGACTGGTTTATGAAGATGCCACAAGGGGATTGGTTAACTTGTAAACCAAGGAAAAACGTCATTTCCCCCATCATTGGCATTTTAAAGCGGCTTTTCATGAGGTCGAAAAATAGTTGTGTATACCTAGGCTGTGTAGAACCAAAGATAATATCATCAACATAGACCTGTACCACTAAGATGTCGTCTTTGAAGCGCCTTATAAACAATGTTAGATCAATGGTGCCTTTGAAGAAGTGATTCTGAAGGAGAAACATTGGCAATTCGTCGTATCAAGCCCTTGGTGCTTGCTTTAACCCATATAGTGCCTTCTTTAAGTTGTATACATGGCTTGGATGATCAGCATCGATGAAATCCTCAGGTTGACACACATACACGTCTTCTTTTAGTGTACCATGCAAGAATGCAGTTTTTACGTCCATTTGAAACATAGTGAATGATTTGTGTGCAGCATATGCCAAAAATATCCTGATAGCTTCCATTCTAGCAACCAGAGCGAAGGATTCTTCGAAATCTATTCCTTCCTCTTGGCGATACCCTCTCATGACCAGATGAGTCTTGTTTCGGATGACCTTGTTCTCTTCATCATGCTTGTTTTTGAATAACCACTTCAATGTAAGTGGTTTTATGTTATCTAGGACAGGAACTAACACCCATACATCAAGCCTTTTGAACTGAAGAAGTTCTTCTTGCATTGATTCAATCCATGCAGGGTCGGTCATAGTCTCTTTGACATTTTTTCGGTTCCATAGTGCTCACAGTTAGTGCATATATGCACATGTCACCATCTATTCATAATTGATTTCTTGTCAAAACTGGTCGTGAGGGTTCTCTTATCACTTGTTCCAGAGGGTGATCCTTAGTCCACTGATATTCATGAGGGTATGGTTGGTAAAACGTATGCATGTTCGATGGATCCACATATTGTGAAGATGATGATTCAGCAGCACTTGTGGATGGAGTAGCAAAAGGATTTACAAACGTATTGTCATCGAACATAGCATTCGGAACATTGTTAGCAATTGTTACGGGTTGATGCTGAACATGTTGTTGTTGTGTTTCGAGCTTGTCAACATCCTGTAAAGTGTTTGGAATATCTGCAGCTTGTCGAATATATGTAGAAAGGAGATATTTGGTTTTTTGACATTAATGAGCTCGTATGGCGTTTTGTTAAATCGACGGTGAATGATGGAGCGGTTTTGAGTGTAGCACACGATAGCAATCGCTTCAGCCCATAAGAATAACGGTGCCCTGGAAAAAATCAACATCGTTCTAGCAGCCTCAACTAACGTCTGATTCTTTGTTCCACAACTCTATTTTGTTGAGGTGTTCTGACAGAAGACGCTTGGTGAAAGATGCCAACACTATCAAAGTATTCTTTAAGGATTTGATTTTTGAATTATGTGTCATTGTTAGTTCTTATGATGATGTCAGGAGACTAAAGAAGGATAGTAATTCTCTTCAGGAATGTTTTAATCACTTCTGATGTTTCATCTTTTGATCTGAGAAAGTGGACCCAAGTGTAACGAGAGTAATCATCTATAATCACCAAAACATACCGCTTTCCATTTATGTTTGCGATTCTCATTGGACCACACAAATCCATATAAAGAAGATGTAATCTCTGCTTAGAATTTGGAACTGGTTTTGGGAGCGGTGAGTTGCCTTCTTTCTTTTCCTTGCTCACAATGAGGAACAAAGATGTTCTTTATGTATTTGAATTTGGGAAAGACCCGGTGGACAAGATAATTTTTTGGCAAGGTCATTTATGGTGTCAAAATTAAGGTGGGATAAACGTTGATGCCATAACCAAGATTTGGTAGAAGTAGCACAAGCCATGCGGCAAATCGAAGATGCAGAGTCTATTTCATAGAGATTGATGGTGTAAAGGTTTGTTGTGCTATTTCCTTTTAACAAATCAACTCCTTCGAGATTTCTGACGAAATAAGTATTTCTTCTAAAAGCGACCTCTAAATCTGAATCACAAAACTGTCCAACTGAGAACAAGTTGTGCCTCAAGCCCTCAACGAAATAAACCCTTGTGATTAATATATTTCCCCATTAAATATCACCAAACCCTAGAATTGCAGCAACATGATCATTTCTAAAGCGAACAGTTCCTAAAAACTTCCAGACAAAATTGATGAGAAGCTTTAGATTCCCGGTCATATGTTTGGTAGGTAACCGAGTTGACGCACACATAAAATATTTGGATAATCCATGCCAGAAGAACTTTCTCTCTCTAAACTTCTCTTTCTCTCTTATCAATCACACACATATACATGAAATCTTGATATTTCTAGAGAGAGAAAGAGAAGTTTAGAGAGAGAAAGAACTAGAGAGAAAAAGAAAGAAATGGTTAATTATTATAATGAAAGAAAGAGAACCAACACCCTTCACCTTCGTGGGTGAGGGGTATTTATGTAGACTAAGGAGTGTTTTAACTTCTTGGGTCGTTTTGGGCTTGTCTCTTGGGCCGAAACATACTTTACACATGAGGCTTTTAAGCCCGGCAACTAGGCCCAATTAGCTCAAAAGTGATTCTCGTAAACTACGTTTTCCTATACAAGGCTCGAGATTGATAATGACCATCACTTTACTAAAAAACATGGCTAACACACTCCATAGAGGAAATGTCTCTACAGTTTTAGAGAAAACACTACCGTTGCGAGCTCTAAATCATGTGTAGGATAGTCAACCTCATGTTTCTTAAGTTGCCTAGAGGCATAAGCTATGACTCGACCTCTTTGCATGAGGGCACAACCAACACTATTTAAGGATGAGTCACAATAGACTTCCATATCATCATTGCCTTTGGGCAATACTAAGACTGGTGCTTGACTAATTTTTGCTTTAGAATTTGGAAGGCTATCTCCTGATCCTCGCCCCACTCAAATTTGGCATTCTTACGAGTGAGTCGTTAGTAGTGTGTATGAAATATTAGCTAAGTTATTGGATGAAACGGCGGTTTAGTATATATACCCGCAAGTCCAAGAAAATATATTATTTCGATGGGTTGGTTGTTGTGTGTTGTTTGGGTGGGGAAGCTTGGGGGACGTGTTTGTGTATGTTTTTCGGTTTCGTGTTTCTGGGTTTAGGTTTGTTCGTATGGGGTTTGTTGTGTTTAGTTGTTGCTGTTTTGGGGTTAGGTTAAGATTTGTTTAGGTAATGTGGGGACGTTAGTGTTACGGGGTGGCAGGTTGTGAGGGGGTAGTTGTGCGTTGTTGGAGGCGATGAGCGTGTTTTGGGGGGAGGGCGGACTGGGAGGGGAGGGGGGTTTTGCTCTTCGGCGAAGCGGGGCGTCGTACGGGGCGGTGGGGTGGGGGGGGGTTGGGTGGGGGGTGTTTGCCGTCCGGTGGTAGGGGTGGGACGTTTTTAGGGATTGGGGGGGATGACTTGAGGGTTTTACCGGGGTTGGTAGGGGGGGGGGGGCGGTGCGGGGGGTGGGGGGTGAGGGAGGTGGGTATTTGCTTGGGGCGGGCGGGCACAGGGATCGGGGTGTGGTGGCGCCCCGGGGGGTTGAGGGGGTAGCGGGGACGTCCGGGGGTTGGGAGGTGGGGGGTTTTTGGGTGTTTGGGGGCGTTTTGGTTGTTTGAGGGGGTAGGGGGGTGGGGGGACCGCGGATGTTTTGTTTGGGGGTGGTGTGAGGTGGGCATGGTGGGGCGAGGGGGTTGGATGATTAGTTTCGGGTTGTGTTTTGTTTTGCCAGAGGGGTTGTAGGTTTTAGTCTGTTCCAGACGAAATTGATGAGAAGCTTTAGATTCCCGGTCATATGCATGGAGCAACCCGAGTCGACGCACCATAATCAAATTTAGATAACCTGGAAAGAAACTTTCTCTCTCTAAACTTCTCTTTCTCTCTTTAGAAATATCAAGATTTCATGTATATATGTGTGATTGATAAGGCTAACATGAACCTGGCTCTGCTACCACATGTTAGCCTTATCAATCACACACATATACATGAAATCTTGATATTTCTAGAGAGAGAAAGAGAAGTTTAGAGAGAGAAAGAACTAGAGAGAAAAAGAAAGAAATGGTTAATTATTATAATGAAAGAAAGAGAACCAACACCCTTCACCTTGTGTGGTGAGGGGTATTTATAGTACAAGGAGTGTTTTAACCCTACTTGGGTCGTTGGGCTTGTCTTTGGGCCGAACCTATTACACATGGGCTTTAAGCCCGACAACTAGGCCCAATTAGCTTAAAAGTGATTCTCGTAAACTACGTTTTCCTATACAAGGCTCGGGATTGATAATGACCATCACTTTACTAAAAAACATGGCTAACACACTCCATAGAGGAAATGTCTCCACAGTTTCAGAGAAAACACTACCGTTGCGAGCTCTAAATCATGTGTAGGATAGTCAACCTCATGTTTCTTAAGTTGCCTAGAGGCATAAGCTATGACTCGACCTCTTTGCATGAGGGCACAACCGACACTATTTGAGGACGAGTCACAATAGACTTCCATATCATCATTGCCTTTGGGCAATACTAAGACTGGTGCTTGACTAATTTTTGCTTTAGAATTTGGAAGGCTATCTCCTGATCCTCGCCCCACTCAAATTTGGCATTCTTACGAGTGAGTTTAGTAAGAGAGGATGCAATCTTAGCAAAGTATTGGATGAAACGGCAGTAATAACCCGCAAGTCCAAGAAAATCTCTTATTTCTGTGGGAGTTTTAGGTTCTTCCCAATTCATGATGGCATAAATTTTCGCTGGATCAACTTTAATGCCCTCATTGTTTATAACATGTCCGATAAATTAGACTCCTTGGAGCCAGAACTCACATTTTGAGAGCTTAACATAAAGCTTTTCTTGTCTTAGCATACTGAGTACTTGGCGCAAATGGGTTTCATGATCCTTAGCTTACTTAGAATAAATCAGGATGTCATCGATAAACACAATAATTGACGTATCTAACATCGGACGACAGACGCGATTCATTAGGCCCATAAAGGCTGATGGGCATTCGTCAAGCCAAATGGCATAACAATGAACTCATAATGCCCATATCTTGTCCGAAAAGCTGTTTTTGGGATATCTTCTTCCTGAATCTTTAACTGGTGGTATCCTGATCTTAAATCTATTTTCAAAAAAAAACTCGCGTCCTAAAACTGATCAAATAAATCGTCAATTCTGGGTAGAGGGTAACGATTTTTGATAGTGACTTTATTAAGCTCTTGGTAGTCAATGCACATCCGAATGCTACCGTCATTATTTTTTACAAAAAGGACTGGAGTTCCCCACGGGGAACTACTAGGGCGAATAAAGCCCTTTTCTAGCAGTTCTTGCAACTGCTTCATAAGCTCTTGCATCTCAGATGGAGCAAGTCTGTAGGGCATTTTGGCAATAAGAGTACTCCCCGGAATGAGATCAATACAGAATTCTACCTCTCTTTCAGGTGGTACACCTGGGATTTCTTCTGGAAAGTCATCAGGAAATTCCCAAACAACTGGAATATTATTCAGACATGGTATTGATTTCTGAGTATCAATAATATGAGCTAGATAGGCTTGACAACCACGCACCAAATGTCTCTTGGCTCTAGCATAGGTACAAATAGCCAAAGGGGTTTACGATAAAGGTACCTGTCCCAACGTCGGGTGCCTCGTATATAACTTACCACCACAACCAAGACAACCTAATTACCAAAATCATCCATTTAGTCCTCCGTATAACTCACAACAAGCTTTTTACCAACAACCAATGTATCGTCCGTCATACGAACCATCGTCTCCGTCTCCACAACCAAATCAAGGGTATTCTCCACTTAACCGTCTTAATCTTGATATAAATATAAAGAACTTATTTAATACGCAAGAATATTATGCGGATTAAGGTTCAGGTCACGATTATTATACGGGTCAAGGTTCGGGCGGTAATCAAGAATTTTATGCAGGTCAAGTTTATTCTATGGGTCAGGGTTCATCTCACGGTTCAGCTCCCGTTGAAGATGACTTTCTGGTCGATAAGGTGGCGGCGCCCATCAAACCTAATAAGGTTTCAAAACGTCGCCAAAAGACTGTACCGACTAAAAACAAGAATTGTCAAAACCATGGACAATAGAGGAAGATGTTGCTTTGTGTCAAGCGTGGTGCGACGTGTCAGAAAACAACATCACATGAAACGCTGTGAAGAGCAGGGGATTTTGGTTAAAGGTTATTGAGTACTTTAAGAAAGAAACGGGGTCGAACTAGGAATGGTAAAAAAATCTGCACCCGATGGGGACCCGATCCCCAAACCCGATTTGTCTGGGGAATATCCGAGTTGACCGAGGATAGGAAATCCCCGAAATATGAAACAGGGGATGGGGATAACATAAGTCCCCGACCCCGAATCTGATCTTTCTAATGTTTATGTACTTAAAATTTATATGGTATATCCATACTTCATTATCTTGTATATGTATATGTGTTTACGAGTATTGACATGTGTATTTATATGCGTATGTGACATTAATAGGATCGAACATCTTTAAAATTAGTAGTACAATCACCAACTATTTAATTTGTCCAAATACACACATATGTTGCATATTGTATTTATATCGTATGTGATGTTATAATGTTTACGACACTTTAAAGTTTAATTGAAACTTTAAATAATCATGCATGTTTTTTTGAGACTCTTTATATGTCAGAATTCTTTGAAAGAAACAAGGGAATTAATGTCATATGTGAGTCGTGTCAAGAACTTGAGTTAGAAAACACTAAACTAAAAGAAACTCAAATTAAGTTTGTCAAATTTGATAATATCGCTAATTCACTAAAAGAAATGTTAAGTAATCAGCAGACATCTAGTTGTAAAATAGGTCTAGGATTTGATAGTAGTAAAGCATCGACAAGCGGAACCAAACCCATGACTTTTGTTGGGTCGTCCGCTGAAAATGAAACCGACGGATCTACCATAAAGGTGCACGGATCCACCATACCTGAATCTGTGAATCCATCAGGTGCTGAAAAAGTGACAGGACACGTTTTTAGTCCACCCTTGTCTTCGAGATCAGATTTTGTCATTACTAGGAAGAAACTAATACATAATAGGAATGATGAGTAAAAAAAACCGCCTTTAAAACCATCTCTTAAAAGTAGTTTAGGTTATGTCAAAACCGAGTCTAGATCGAAAACACCTCCGCCTAGAAGAAATAACTTTTCTTAACCAAGACACAACACACCTCAACCTAGAAGAAACTCTAGAGAACCAATTAACCAAAACTTCCATCCTATAAATTGGAACAACAACCCAACTCAAGGATTTGTACATATGGGAAATTGTATCCCAGTCAATTGCAACAAATGCAAGGGATGTACAACACTAATGTTTTCGGACCCATGAGATATTGGGGACCAAACGCTTGAATTTGTTTTTGTTAAAATAGGTATGCTTGAGAACTTGCTTGGAACCGAATGAATGGATCAAAGATAACGGTTGCTCTAAACATATGACCGGTAACAAAAGTCTATTCTCTACCTACAAAGCATACGACGGAGGTAACGTTGTTTTTGGAAGTAACTTAAAGGGAAAAATCATAGGCAAAGGTACGATCTTAAATAACTCTCTAACTATATCAAACGTAGAACACATAGATAACTTAACGTTTAATTTACTTAGTGTCGATCAAATTTGCGATAATGGGTCAAATTTGTGACAATAAGTGTCAAGTCTTAGTCACAGAAGAATGTAGTGAAATAATTAAAGATGGTAAAATCATAGGGAACAGGATTAGAAAAATGGTTTATACGTAATAAAATTAGGAAATAATCTCGCCACGGTAGTGGATAATTCCACCTTATGGCATAGAAGACTTGGTCACGTGAATATGCATTTAATTCAATCGTTGTCATCTAAAGAATTAATTAGAAACTTATCTAAGCTAAAATATGATAAAAAATTTTGTGATGCTTGCAAAATTGGAAAGCAAGCTCATGCAAGTCATAAAGCTAAAAATATGATTTCCACTAAAAGATGTTTAGAATTATTACATATGGACTTATTTGGTCCATCAGCAATCAAAAGCTATTGAGGTAATCTATACACCTTAGTAGTAGTAGATGATTATTCTAGGTATATATGGACTAGTTTTCTAAAGACTAAAAATGAAGCTTTTGAGAAATTTGAAACATTAAGTAGGAAAATTCAAAACCAACTAGGTAGCTCTATAATAGCTATTAGAATGGATCATGGTCGAGAATTTGATAATGAAGTACAATTCGGAGCTTGTTGTGATGCACAAGGCATTACTCATCACTTTTCCGCTCCACGTAATCCACAATCAAATAGGGTAGTAGAAAGAAGGAATAGGACCTTACAAGAGATTTCTAGGACTATGCTTAACAAACAATCCATTTCACAAAAGGTTTGGTGTAATGCCGTTGATACGTCAACTTATATACTAAATAGAATATTAATTCGAGCAATACTAGGAAAACCCCCTTATGAATTATTTAGAGGTAGGAAACCTTCTTTAGAATATTTTAAAGTATTTGGAAGAAAGTGTTTCATTTTGAATACCAAAGACTATCTAACCAAGTTTGACACAAAGTCATACGAATGTGTTTTTCTAGGATATTCTCAAAATAGTAAAGCTTATATAGTTTTAAATAAACATATAATGAAAGTCAAAGAATCACTCAACGTGACATTCGATGAAAGTCCTCCTCCTACCAAATTATCACCATTGGTTGATGATGATGTTGGTGAAGTAGAAGCCATTAATAAGAATACCAAAGTAGTAAATAATAATTATGAAGAAGATACATCAATAAAAGTTGACGAAATCAGTAACATTAAGGAGTCCAAGAATCATCCACTAGATCAAGTCATAGGAAATTTTAATCAAAGAACCTTAAGGTCTCAAGCCCAAAATCATAGTAATTTCTTTTGTTTTATATCTACGATAGAACCCAAAGACGTCAAAGAGGCATTAAAAGATGAAAGTTGGGTTGTAGCTATACAAGAAGAACTAAATCAATTTGTAGCTAATGATGTTTGGGAATTAGTCCCTTTACCCATAAGTCAATTGGCCATAGGAACAAAATGGGTCTTTAGAAATAAATTAGATGAAAATGGTATAGTATCTAGAAATAAGGCTAGATTAGTGGCACAAGGATATAATCAACAAGAAGGTATAGATTATGATGAAACATATGCTCCGGTAGCTAGGTTAGAGTCGATTAGAATATGGTTTTATAAACGAAGAGGTTTATGTTGCTCAACCTCCGGGGTTCATTGATTTTCAAAAACCAAACTATGTTTATAAACTTAAAAAGGCTTTGTATGGTCTTAAGCAAGCTCCCAAAGCTTGGTATGATAGACTAAAAGCATTTTTGATAAAACATGAGTATTCAATGGGAATGGTCGATAATATACTTTTTACTAAGAAATCAAAGTCACATCTTATCATTGTTCAAATATATGTCGACGACATTATATTTGGTTCCACGAGTCAAAACTTGTGTGATGATTTTGCAAAAATCATGCACGACGAGTTTGAGATGAGTATGATGGGGGAGTTGAACTTCTTCTTGGGTCTTCAAATTAAACAAATGGAAGACGGAATATTTTTCAATCAATCCAAGTACATCAAGGAGATGTTAAAGAAGTTCGGGTTGGAAGATTCCAAACCAACCAAGACGCCGATGTCAACGGAGATCAAGCTCACTAAGGACGATGAAGCCGACTCTGTGGATAGCTCTAAATATCAAGGTATGATTGGTAGTTTACTTTATTTAACCGCAAGTAGGCCCGATATTATGTTTAGTGTTTGCTTATGTGCTCGTTTCCAAGAAAATCCTAAGACTACCCATTTAGAAGCCGTTAAGCGTATATTTAGGTATATTAGAGGAACTAGTCACTTAGGATTATGGTATCCGAAAGGAACCGGAATAGAAACTATAGTTTATGCCGACTCCGACCACGCGGGCGATTACGTTGATCGTAAAAGCACTAGTGGCGTTTGTACGTTCATGGGATGTTGTTTGACATCTTGGTTCGCTAAGAAACAAATGGCCCTTGCTATCTCCACGACCGAAGCCGAATACGTCTCTGCCGGGAAGGCATGTCAACTAGCACAATGGATGAAACAAGCTTTCATCGACTAAGGCATACGCCTCAACGACGTTTTGATTATGTGGGACAATAAAGGCGATATCGACTTAAGTAAAAACCTCGTACAACACTCTAGAACTAAACATATAGAAATACGTCATCACTTTCTACGCGATAACGTCCAAAAGGGCAACATTTCTATCAAGAAAGTTGCATCCGAGGATAATATAGCCGATATATTTACTAAGCCTTTAAAACGTGGAGTATTTAATTATTTAAGATTAGAATTAGGAATGATGGAACTTATCATGGATAGTGATTCTTCATCATCTCAAAAATAATCATAAACGGAAATTTAATGAAGCAATTAATCATTATTCAAAAGATGTTAATTCTCATTACAAGTTCCAATTACAAAACTTCCGATCATGAACATAATCGAGATTAGAATTTAACTAGATAAAGAAAGTATCAATAAAATTACCATAGATATTTTCAAAATCTACATGTATGGTCAATACATGAAATTACGAAATCAATGAAAAAAAAGACGAAAAGAACAATCATTGAATTGCAACTCACACTTGTGTTGATGATGTTTTGTTGAGTCTAAATGTTCATAAATGATTTTGTTATTAGTAATGGTCAAACTTATGCTAAAAGATAACACACTCCTAGTAGGATCGACTACGTTGAAATTCCATCAGGAAATTCACGACAAGTTGCATGGTTCACTCAAAACTTAGACGTCGACTCTGAAAATTATATCACATACTCCTAATAGTTAATATAACATACTTCAATTGCCAAAAAATCCACTCCTTGTCTCAATTCGGCTAAAAACCACTTTTGTCAAATTTCTTAAGTCACTACGGATCCACACGATGGTAGATCCGTCTGCAATAGGTGGATTCGTGTATCAGCAGGATACTAAATTGTTGGACCACTTGTCTTCTCCTCTAATAATACACCACCACCTACCTCTTATACCACCCAAGATTGAGCATTCCCGCCAACATCATTTCAAGCTATAATTAAGATAGATCCATACATTTCAAGACATCTACAATCCTAATTGTAAGTTTTTATTTTCTATATAGTTATTTTGAAACACTTATTTTATTTATATAAAAGGAAAAAGGTTTGAAACTATAGATTAACTAATCTTCCTATACTTGGAATGCACATTCAATGTGATTCGCCAAAAATCAATTTATCGCCAAAAACCCTAAGTTATTTGTTTCAAATAAAATCTCACAATTGGGAATTTTTCTAAACAAAGTGCTACCTATCTAAATAGTTAATACAAATAAATAAATAAATAAAATGATTATTCTCTCATAAATGAACCCTCAAGATTTACAATTAATGTATTATCTTGACTCATTTGATTTACAAGATAAAGCAAAATGAAGATGTGCGGTTAACCACATCATGTACATGAATCACATACATATATCATAACTTATCTTCAACATATTTATCTATATTCTAATTATAAATTTACTAGGTTCAATTATGCTTGGAATGATGAAACCCGACTACAAAAGAACCAAAGCTTACAAACCAAAAATCCATCACCAAAAATCTAATCCAAGCAATGTCAAAAACTCTTTTAAAATCCTTCGAAATCGCTTCATTCATGAAGGAAGACACATTGAATCCTCCTTCAACTTTGGCAACGATATTGTTGACCAATTCAAATCCATTCAATTTGATTGTCTCCTTACTTTAAACGGTCATATTTGTCCTCGTTTCATCATCGAATTCTATCACAAATTCAAATTAATTCGTAATGTGCCTGATATGTCTCTTTCAATCGGCTTCACCATTCGAGACAAAGATTTCATAATGACACTTAAAAAATTCGATCAAGTCCTTCGAATACTGTACAAGAACATATGTCTTCTCAAAGGAATGTTTATTAGAACTTTTGAACACTACTCGTGAAAAACATGTCTCCTATCAAACTAACCTTCCAAACATTGGAGATGCCGTTCAAAACATTTTCATTCTATCAAGTCATTAAAATTACTCAAACTCTACCATTATCCTTCGAGATAATCTTCCTCCCAACATCAAGGAATGGGAACTCATTGTTCGTGAGAATGTCATTTGTGTAGACACTCACAAAAGGTCCATAGATGCATGCTCTGCCATCATGCTCTATCATCTAAAAAACTCTCAAAACTTTAACCTTGCCCACTTCATTGCTCATAAAATTGAGAGTGTCAAAAATAGAGTCGATTGTCCTCTTCCATATGGTTTACTCATTACTCGTCTATACCCATTCATTCTTGCTAAACAACCTAAACTTTTTCGTCCTCGCCATACACTACAATTTGTTTTGCACTATCGAATGATGAGCTCCATCAATAGGAAGAATGAGAGAAAGAGGAATGAGAGTGAAGAAGTTAAGCTTGACATACCTTACTCACCATCGTCAATGGAGAGCTCAAACCAATCATCTCCTTTGCTAGGATATTGGTCATCCGTGGATAAATTTTAAATTAGGCATAACTTATTCTCTAGGAATCATGAATTGCTATTTTAGGATAATATTATGCTATCTTATTGAATGCTTGTGGTATCTTTTGTGTTAAACTATGCTATCTTGAGCTAAATGTATGCTAATGAATGCTATGCATGCTTTATTTGCGTTAAATATATGTTTATTGTTGGAAGGAACTTTATTAAGCTAGTTGGTACGATTTAAGAAGTTCTCGTAAACCCACATAAAAAAACAGATCTCCCTTAACCTAGATTCGAGACATTATGGTGGATCTGTATGAACAGTAATCAGACAGATCCATTTACTTTCCTTTATCCTCTATTTCTGTACCTATCCCTTAAGACATAGGATAATATGCCTCCATCTAATAATCAAAAAACCTCATTCAAAGCATACACTACGATGTCCTTAATAAGTCAGCTACAATGCACAACCCTCATAATAAAAAAAATGATCAAACTCCTCAAAAGACTCCACACGCAACAATTAAAAAAGAAAATCATCAAGAACATCTCTCATAAACTCAAAATGGATCAAATGGATCCAAAATGTTTATCCACCCAAAGTCTTAGAATCAAACTTCTCATTTTTCTCCTCGTGAACATGTCAATAGTTAGTAGAGCTCAAATGTGAAATTGTTACTATACTTGACATTGCATCTCATGTTTGAGTATATTCAACAACACATTCCACAAAATAAAAAACCCTTTCTCCACAACAAACTTGATTATTTAATCCCAATCACCAACCACAACCCTCATCTATACATGTGTAGATATTGTACCAACAAAGTTAATCAACTTCAAAGCCTACAAGAAGGTGTTCATTTTATTTGCTCATACATCCAACATCATCTTGGATCTTCAAACCCACCATACCTTCCATACTAAATCTACTCTTATGGTACCTCAAACCCTTTGGATTATAAGGAACACAAGATTTTATCCCAAGATTTAGGATTTTTAGTTGTTCTCTTTTCTTTTCAAATTTAACTCTCTTGTCTTATGGGTTTTAACGCCAAATTTTATGTTTCATCCCTTATAATGGATTTAACATTATTTTCTTTTGTTGTGATTGATGATGGATGTTTATTGCGTCAAAATGTATATGTGTGCATATGTGGTTGTCATATATATATATTTGTGTTTGTCTACTAACTTTGTTTTGTAGCACGCATCTATAGCTCGATTCCTTGTTGCCCCAATCAAGGGGGAACATACACCAAGGGGGAGCACTTGCAACTTAATCGTTATTTTTTTCTTTGCATTCGTATCCAAGTGACTTAGCATTCGTCAAAACAAGACTTGAAAGGACCGCCTCTACAACACTTTTTGCTTCGACAAAAAGGGGAGAAGAGATTGTAAACTCATCCACTAAATACTTATTTAGTAACTTTTAAATAAGCATGAGTTTATATTTTGTCATCATCAAAAAGGGGGAGATTGTTAATACAAATATTCATGTAAAAACGATATTTATATTTAATGATCTTTATGTTTTGATAATAACAAATATAATGTCATACTACGTAAAAGTTTACGTAAACAAGTTATTTAGTCGAAAGTTTACTTGACGACGACAAATCACTTAAGGTATGAATATGGAATTATTAAACATAGTTAATGATCAAAGAAAAATATTATCATTTGCATAAACCTTTTTTTAATCAAATGATTTAAGTTAACACATGATTAATTATAAGCTAGTTATATTAATCATGCAAGACAAAATAAGATTAACCATAAGTGGAAACAATCTTTCCAAATCTTTTCAAATCTTCCCAAATCTAGAAAATCTTTCCTTATTGGTGATAAGAAATATTTTGTTCTAGAAGAATCTAATAAACTAGTTTTATTAAGTACAAAATAATATTTTGTATAGATTTGAGGTTAATCATAAAATAACAAATGTTGTCCCAGCTCCTCGGACGGATCCACCGTAACAAGGCACGGATCCAGCTGATGGTGGATCCGTGGGTCGCACCATCTAGTTGTTTGGGACATCATTTGAATTTCAAAGTCTTGTCTATAAATAGCAACCTTAAGCTTTCATTTTAGACAACTCTTGACAAATATTTTTCACATACATCTTTTATCTTTTATATTCTTTGATCATTATACTTGTTACATAATCCATTATAAGTGATCAACTCATTCCACTATTTAGTGAAGAACACTCAAGAAGACGTCAAGCTTCAAGTGTTAATAGTTTAGTTGTGTCATCACGTTTGTGATAATCATTCATCTTGTATATCTTGTATTGTGTGTTGTGTGTATCATATGTGTATGATAGGTTAGTATTTAGGCCTCAAAATACATAGTGTGTTAGATTTGTTCTATCTCTCGAGGGGGTTAGTAGAACTCGTATTAGCTTAGTACCGAAAAAAAGTGTAAGCGACATGTATGGTTTTCTCCGCCTAAAGGGAGCTTGTTGACATAGTGAAGATAACTCTCAACTTGGGTACTTGGGGAGTGGAGTAGGGCTAAGAGAAGCTTCATAGCCGAACTACTATAAATCATTGTGTCATCGGTTTAATCTTTCTTATCTTTACTTGCTTATATTTCGTAGATTGTTTATTTACTTATTGCATCGCTATCATATACACTTGTGTATATCTCTTGAATTCACATAAGTAGACAATATAAGTTTTATGTTTAAAACGGTAAAAAATATTCAACCCCTCTTCTAGTTTCCACAAAAACATAGAAGCAATTCCAAACAAAACATGCAATACACCTGAAATATTCAAACAGAGACAATTAAGAATAAAGATGGGCTATTCATAAAAATAATATGCATACTTGTCCTAAAATTCTTTTGTAAACATAAAAAAATCCTTATGTGGACATTAAGGTGGTTTTTTTTTATCTTTTTGAGTATCTTTGACCATTACATAATTGGTTATTCTGCATGATGACTCCATTTGACATAAATGGTCCCTGTGACTGTCAAATTTTCATCAACTGTCACTGTTTTACATAACCCGTATTATTTTTACGTAGTTTTCCACTAAATTTAATTACCCGACCCACCCCTTTTTACTTAAAACTATTTAACAACATAAGTAACAATCACATGAACATGAAAAGCTAAAAAATACATAACCATTTCCAATTTATACATAACCATTAACATTCATAACCCTTTATAAAGGGTACCAAAATAATATCAGTTTTATCCCACATACATCAAACTAAAATAAGATTAGTGTTGCCAAAAGATTAGTCTACCAAAAGAAGATATAAACACAACAGAATGATCAAACACCAAGCTTTCTCTTCCCTTTCCTCTCATGCTCCCTCTCCTGCTCTGTAACTCCAAATGAATTCTTAAGAATCATATCCCAGGTTGTCTTATTTGCTAGCCCAATGCAATAATTTCTTTTTTGTATAGGGCTTTTAACAACAAATTGTTTAGGATGGTTTTTTGGAGTTGGTGGAATCTTTGATGTTGGAAGGGCTGGTGAGTTAGAAGCTCTTGACTTACTAGTTGTTGAGCTAGAACCTTTTCCCTTGCTTTTGGAGTTGGAAGGGCTACTGAGTTGGAACCTTTTCCCTTGCTTTTTAGCTTCGTAAAAAAACTCTTCAATGTCCTCATCTGTGGCATCATCATACCATTTAAGCAATGCCTTTGGCGGCCCTTTACTAGAAACAATCTCCTCCACAAAACTTGAGGAACTTGAGTCAAGTTCATCAGAACTCTAAACATTATTGTCATAGTCTTCAGAACTTGAAGCTTAATCAATGATAATTATTTCGTTTCACAAAAAACACATGTCATTAATGTTTGGATATTCAGAACTTCAAGTTTAATCAATGATAAATATTCCTGCATGGTAAGAGAGAAACTTGCAGATATTTAAGCATTAATGGTATAAACCATACTTTTAAGCACAAGTGGTTAAACCATATGATAACTAAGAAGCAAAGACCAATAACCATACACAAGATCTACATACTTGAACAACCAACATGAATTATAACAAAACAAACCATATACAACATATAATGACCATGACTCACTGAAGGGACCACATTTACTATCAAATAATAGGGGCCACATTTACTAACAAACAAACCATATACAACACTTGCATAAGTATATTCAACCAATCTTTTTCAACCAATCTTTTAGTTTTAACCTTGTCACAATCCACTTGAAACTACAAAATTTCTTCACTAACCACAACAATATCATTTTATCCTCACATAACCCTTACGTCATAAACAAAAGTAAACCTTAAGTCATAAATTGAATAACCAAAATCATCTTATGTGAGGGTTATGTTCTTGCATTACATTTGTTTGAGAATAATATCGATGAATATGTACTAACCTGATAATTAATAACAATGTAAACAAAAAATAGGAATAATTAACTAACCTTTGTCCTTTTTCATCCTTAATTGTAGTGTTTAATTGAATTTTTTTGAAGATTTGGCAGGTCACTAAATTAGGGTAATGAATTTAGGGTTTCTGTTATGAACGAGATAATAAAATTAGGGATCGGTGATGTGTGTTTAGTATAAGGATTTGGGATATGAGTTTTTTAAAACATTAGGAAACTAAAGGACTAAAGGGACCACATATGTAATATTCGTAAGGGACAATGGAAGCAAATTATCTCTACAGTACATGGACCATTTATATAATTTCAAGGGTAAAATAGTCATAGGTACCCAGACTAGACAAAAAAACCACGTTAATGTCCACATAAGGGTTTTTTTAAGTTTATAAAAGAATTTTAGGCAAGTATGATGATTCTTTTAATGGTTAGCCTAATAAAGATCTGAGAGAAAAAATCATGGCTTTTAAACATCGAAAACAATAGATTTGCAATCAATCACAAGAAAAATATCTAAAGCCCGAGTAGCATAAACCATACCCCAAAAGTGTAACAATACCAAATCAGGTTAAAAAACATAGAAACAATTCCAAACATCACATTTAATACACCCTATAAAAAATCACATACACTTAAAACATTATAAAACATAAACAGATCAATAGCAATACACTTAAAACATAATTAAACTTATACAAATCAGCAAAATAAAAAATACCTTAATTCATGACCACACATCAATGATACAACCGCCAATTCAGTTTATCTAACACCACCAAAAAGCTTGAAAAGAGAGAGATACGCATACACAGAGATACGTGTATATTTAGAGAGAGAGAGAGAGACATATTTGAAAACCTAAACCGCCAAACAACCACCACTTTGTGTGAATATTTAAGGAGAGAATGACATGCAAAAGAGAGATGAATCTTGCATGTGTTGCCCATACGTAAGCGTCGAAGAAGACACATGTACATTACTACCCAGCTAAAAAAGACACGTGGAAAGCTTGCTCGACACACTCTCGCACATGACTGATTGCCTAGTTTATAAAAAAACTAGGCCTCAAAATAACCCAACACAAATTTCAAATTATGGCCCATACACCAAAACAACATGCACTAACACAAAACAACTGCATTAGTTGTCAAAACAATGTCATTTGCACGATTAATGTATAATAAGGTAATTGTTGAATGTTCTTGTTTAATTTATATATTTTGGATAGAAGATGAACTAATGAAGCTTATACAAAGTTCATTACGACTGATGACATAAAAGAAATACAATTTTGCTTCTATCTATTTTTTTGATACCTGGCCTTTAAATAAAAGGGATAATGCTTTATAAAATTATCTTACTTGGCACCTTATCTTTTTATATGTATAATATCGTCATTTTGGGTATTTTTTTACCTCCCCAACTGGTTGGTACCACAATCCAAAAGTTACTTACCATGCACAATACCATCAATTTCCAAAAGAATTAATTCGCTGCACTAAATTGAAAAAATGATAGCTAATATACATCTTATAAATGGATTAACAACTTCTTATTAGTTTAAGAAATTTACTCCCCCCTCCTCCTAGTAGGGCAAACTAGAATAAATTAAAGCCCTACCATTTATAACACCCCGTGTTTTCAGGTCATATTACGATTCCAAATTTATTCATTTTCCTTTTTATTTATTGGGTTTGTGTGATTACTTCCATTTAAACCACACTAGTTAAATCGCGTTAGCATCAAACGTTATCGTTAAGCTAGAATTGTAACTTAAACCCATTAAGACTTTACTTGAAACCTCCATATTAGTCATCTAATTTATATTTCGCGTCAAGAAAGCTACTTGATCTCATTCCTTTTTATTCAACCAAAATAGAAATCTATTAATAACAAACTACATCAAATTTAACCCTTATACATTAGGAAACTAAATAAACTAGAATGAAATCTATATACTCCTACCATCTTGCAAGGGTGTCGACAGCTTTTCCTCTTATTAAAAACATATGGTCACGTTGGGATGTTACCAGATAAGCATAAGAAATTCAAAACCCCTTTTAACTCCTTAAAAAACCCTTGGATAAAAGCCCAACACCTCTTTTCTCTTAAATCTACACATACTCGTGATTTCCTAGTTGCTATCACTTTGGTTTTGCTTCCAAGTCTTAAACAGTTTTCATCTTTTTAATATTGTGCATTGACTATGTTTTAACCCAAGAAATCCTTGCCATATTGTGGTTAACACAAGAACGTGAGCTAGGAATGAAACACTATGCATACAAGGATATTCAAGTATAAAACCATGCACACTTCTTTGAAACCACATCTACAACAACATCCTCAATATCATACTTCATTCATCCCACTTGGTTTCTTGATTTTTCTGGGTTCGACTCACACACAGCACTCAAACAAGCCCATACCTTTTTCCTTGCATCTTCATTATACACTAGAAACCCTAAAAACCCTAACCCACTTTCGTCATAAACCCTAAACCAAAGAAACCCTAACCGAGTTATTTAGGGTTAAGTTTCCTTATGGCTAAGCGCATTAAGGCAGCAAGCATATGTACGGGATTGAAATCATAAGGAGAGCAAAAGTCGAGTTTATTATTGATTTGGGTGTTTGGTTTGTATAACGTAAAGGGTGAAGAGTTGAGTATTCATCATCACTCGTCGAGTCAGGTGTTTCACGCATTCATCTCTGCATTTTTGTGAGCAAACACTCCTTGTTAATGATCTATTTTATGCAATGTTTGTGTCCATAGTTGTGTGCTTGAACCTGTTAAAAACAAAAACTCAAGTCTTTTGTTTACCTTTCTAATGTATGGCGATTAACCAAGTAAAAACCCTATGAGAACTTGTAAGTGATTAATGAAACATGGACCATATTATGCGAGGGAATAGGCATAGAATGCCAGACATTGTGGCTTGGACTCGTGGTTAGGTAACAAGAAAATGCATAGGATATGTTATTACGAGACGCAGCCCACACAGTAAATTAAGTGCACCATTTAACCTCTATAAGTAGGGTAGATAATCAAATATTGCTTAAGTCTTAAGGAGGACATGGAATACTTCATTTTGCCCCTAGAATTACTAGTTTTTGTCAAGTATTGACGAAGTTAAAGAGTCCTAAAGTTGCACGATAAAAACTGTCATGTTAACTGTGTCGAGGCAGCCTGATGAGGCATTTTATGCTCAAGATTTTTAACGACACGCTTACTAAGTTAAAGCAAGCTAAGGGCTATTATCTAAAGCCTAATGTACCAGCTTTAGATAGGAAAATGAATTAACCCTTTTCGTCTAGGAATGAGTTCGCAAATAGCATGTGAATATGGCTGTTTAGGGTAAATATGGGCGTGTTACCAGACCTGACATATGAAATTTTTATTTTTAGCTTTGAACATTGTCAAAGTTTATGTTTTGAAGCTGTCCCACATTGGGTTGTGACAAATAATAAAAGTGGATTTATAAGTTTCATTCCTCTTCTCTTAGTTGAAGACTTATTAGGTGTCTCATATATAGATATGCTACGAGATTTATACAAACTCAATTTTGGGAAGACAAACTAAACCAACACTTATAGCCTGAGTACATCCTTGCTATCACTCCCACTTGTCACTCGTTTTTAATTCGTTTAATCAAATCAAAACTTAAAACTTAATTAACTGGAGTTGTAAAGGACATGGACAAGATTGTATATGTATTTTTAGATTTCATGATCACCCATCAATGAATCCGTAATTAAATTGTAAAATCCCAGTTTTATCGCCATAAAAAACTAAGTTAATTTTTACTCCTTTAATTAGTTACATGCCACCACTTCATTTAATTAGTTGACACACTTAGAGACCAAACCGAGAGTCGACCCGAGCTAACTTTTAAAGTACTCATGGCCTAGTCTACAAAATGTCCGCTATCATAAATTGTGTGTTTATATTTAGAACATATTGACACAATAAAGTTGACCAATTAATGTGAAAATCTCATTTATTTCAATCATCATTATTTAAAAAGAACTCAAGCACATACTAGGAACGAGATTGCATATACTTGATTTTTTTTTTTTTGGAAGTTTAGTAAATATGTATTATTTTTACCTAGGTTGCGGATAAAGTCTCTTGCATCGTTTTTCGTGCCGCTACCTTGCTATTCGTTATCATTGCTTGATGTGAGTTTATAGTCCCCATATTTAATACTTTTTCAATCATTTATCAAATCTCGGGGATGAGATCATGTTTGTTTTACAAACTGGATGCAAGTATATTTTAAATTCAAATATTATAAGTTTGCCTAAGTAGCTATAACCTACTATGCTCATCATCATGAACTATTAATTGCGTAGATGTAATTGTTAATTGCATTATGCAAGCGTGAATGTTATGAATAGATCTATTTGGGATAAAACAACCCTGTTCGTAGCAAGTACACCTTGCTAGTTTATTGGTTGACCAGAAATGACGAATGTATACCATTTGGAATCATAGATGTTACGGGTTGAACATCTTCATTGGGCAAAGTCATTTATATGTATTTGATATACATACATTGTTTAGCTTCCGGTTCATGAGCGTAGGCATTTTTGTAATATATTTTTGTGATATTGTATTTGTTACTCTATTACAGGAAAATCTTGCTATCCGCTTCATTAAATTCATAAACCTATAAATTCACCAACATTATTGTTGACAGTTTAAACATGTATTTTCAGGTCAATAAGGTGCAAGTCAGGGATACATTAGATGATCATCTGTTGATGTCATATTGTCAAAAAGATTTACAAGCATTACATTTTGGGGATTTTGTTATGTTGTGAAATCTTTACTTATTCAAGTTAAACAAGTTAAGCCTAAGGGCATTTGTAACGAACCATTTATTAAATCCAATGTATCAGTTTTTAAACGACCCTTATATTGGTCGTTCTCATATCTTGTGCTATTGATCTATGAAGTAATACCCTCAAAACATCATATTCCGCTGTGGCCTATTTTGGGGGTGTTACAGATTGGTATGAGACCTAAGGTTATAGAGAACCAGGTCAAACATTTTTACTTGTTCTATAACCATTTTCAAACATTGTGTCGTTCAAAAGTTTTCCAAAGGGGCATACATACATTACTTATTTGCATATAGTATACATGCTTACATGTCATACATCATTTTAGCATTACTTGATTTTACTAAGTGCTTACATAAGATATATACATGTTTATAATACATTACATATATTACTGATGGTATTATATAATATACTTATACAAGTTTATATTATGATTACAGATTTTCCATGTCTTCAGACAACGCTTCATCCACTGTTACCTATACGTCCGTATCTTTCTATTCAAATGGACCATCATCATGGGGTATTCCACTCGTGAATGCTGACAAGATTCCGGATATGGACCCGTACGAGGAGGTCGCCCAACAAGGGCAGGTACATCCACTGTCACCTGCCTATGTACTTGACTACATGGAGTTGGATGAGCATGTACCAGTATATGCTCTGGAGCTAGAGCACCCGGAGTACCATGCACCATCAAATGATAACATTTAGATCGAGGATCAGCCTTATGCTGATGATGCTTCACCGAAAACTGAGCCATCTGGATATATTGCTGACTTGGATTCGATGGAGGAGGATACTATTAAAGATTCTATTGATTATCTAGATGAGCCCAAGGATGGCGAGGAGGATGATGATAAGGATTCTGAGGAGGATCCCAAGGAGGATACTAGTAAGGGCATGAGCCCGAGGATGACAATGATGATGATGATAGAGATGAAGAGGATGAGAATCCCACTAAGGACGAGGAGGAGGGGGAGCACCTGGCTCTGACTGATTCTTCTATAGTACCTGTTGTTGACCCTATTCCCTTAGCTGGGGATACAGAGGCATTTGAGACTGATGAGTCTGCACCTACACCTAGATCACCTCAGACTAGGGTCCCTTTTCTTAGATACGTCTTTGTAAGGCACGAAAGACTGTCAGACTCGAGCCACCTATGTCAGCATCCATGGAGGCATGCATTGCTAAGCATGCTACCACACCTATACCACCCACCAACCCTACCTATGATCAAGCACCATTAGGTCATAGGGCAGCCATGATCCGTATGAGAGATGATATCCCCGAGGAGGACATGCCACCTCAGAGGAGATTTGTACTTACTGCTCCCCTACCTAGGTGTGATGTAGCAGGGAGTTATGCTACTGCTGCTAGAGCACCTAGAGGTCAGTATGATTTTGTTGATGCTGTTGAGGCCGGACAGGGTTTGACTCGTAGCCCTGGTCATGATGCCCGGACTATTGCTAGAGCTGCTGACAGAGCTGAGGATGTTGGTTATGTTAGAGCCTTACAGGCTTCTGAGCGTAGGATGATGACTTCCATGGAGGAAGTCAATTTGAGGGTGAGCTACCAGGCACAGGTTCGCAGGCAAGAGAGTGAGATTTTCTATACACAGCTTCATGATGCTCGGACTGACCGCAGAGACATTAGGCTCGAGATTGATGTAGTGAGAGGTCAGAGGACTGCTTACGAGACAGAGTTGCATGAGGTACGCCAGGCTTACCTTAGGTCCGAGGCCCAGAACAGGGCATTGTTGGCGCGACTTGAGACACTGGAGACGCACATGACTCGTATGGAGTGGCAGCGCCAGAGAGCTGAGGATGATGCAGCTAAACAGATCATGCGTACCCATGTGCTAGAGGCTAGAGCTCGGATTGATACGGTGGAGGACACCGGTAGTAGCTGTTAGTTGTATTTTTCATTTCTAGCTATCTTGTATAGCCTATTAAGTTTTATGGGTAAATCCCAGCTAATAGGCTCTAGGAAGTATTTTCATTTTCTGTACTAAGATCATTGTGGTCATTTTGTATCCAAACAAATCATGTATGATTCGACATTATATTATGAAACGTTGATGTATGATGTTATGGTTGATCTCATTTTATTCATTTTCCATGGTGTTGTGGTGTAATTATTATTATCATATCCATTTGTATCGACATTGTGATTATATCTCACGTACATTGTATTCTTGTGATTATTAGAATCATGCCTGTAACAAGACAAGGAACAAACGACGCCATGACTCCAGAATCCATTCAAGCTATGATCGATCAGGCAATTCAAAGAAACTCAACTCAGGATGACGATAGCCAAAATTCAGGAGGAGGAATCAGAAGGCCTGTGCAACCTGCACGTGTCTGTACCTATCCTGATTTCATGAAATGCCAACCCTTGAATTTCAAAGGAACTGAAGGCATTGTGGGCTTGTCTCAATGGATCGAAAAGATGGAATCAGTATTCCACATTAGCGGTTGTGCCGTTGAAAATCAAGTGAAGTTTGCTACCTGTACTCTGCTAGGTGCTGCACTAACCTGGTGGAATGGTCATGTGAGAACCTTAGGTCATGATGCTGCCTATGCTATGACTTGGGGGACTTTCAAAAAGAAATTGGCGGACAAATATTGTCCAAATGGTGAGATCAAGAAACTCGAAATTGAACTGTGGAACCTTAAGGTCAAGGGAAATGATGTTGTAGCTTACACTCAGCGTTTCTAAGAATTAGCCTTGATGTGCACCAAATATCTTGCTGATGAAACTGCAAAGATTGACAAGTATACCGGTGGACTTCCCGATAACATTCATGGAAATGTCATGTCTGTAAGGCCCAAGACTCTTGACTTTTCTATCAAGTTGGCCAACGATTTGATGGATCAGAAACTCCGCACTTATACGGAAAGGCAGAATGAAAACAAGAGGAAGGCTGATGATTCGTCAAGAAACAATCACCAACAACAATCCCACAGGAGACAAAATGTAGCTAGGGCGTACACTGCTGGCCCTGGTGAAAAGAAGGTCTATATTAGGGACCTACCTATGTGCACCAAGTGCAATTACCACCATACTGGGCAATGTGCACCCAAGTGTGGAAAATGCAAGAGGTATGGCCATGCTACCACTGATTGTCGGGCCAACACCAACAACAACAATAACAACAATAAGAATCAGAAGGCTAGAGCATGCTATGAATATGGTAACACCGGGCATATGAGGAGAGATTGTCCAAAGCTGAAGAATCTTGGGAATGGCAACGGGAATGGTACAGCTCAAGGAAGAGCTTATGCTTTGGGAGGAAGAGATGCTAGCCCAGACTCTAACGTCATCACGGGTACGTTTCTTCTCAACAACCGTTATGCTACCATTTTGTTCAACACTGGTGCGGATAGGAGCTTTGTATCTAATACATTTAGTGCCTTGATAGACATTACCCCCACTACATTAGAAAATCATTATGACGTAGAATTAGCCATTGGAAAAAATATAGGAGTTAACACCATAATTTGTGGTTGCACTCTAAACTTCATGAACCACCCTTTTAACATCGACTTGATGCCGGTCCCACTTGGTAGTTTTGACGCCATTATTGGAATGGATTGGTTAACAAAGCATCATGGAGTGATCATCTGTGACGAGAAGATTGTGCGAGTTCCTTTCGGAAGAGAAATGTTAATCTTTCAAGGAAACGGAAACAACCAAAAGAAAGAATCTCGACTGAATATCATTTCGTGCACTAAAGCACAAGAGTATCTGTCAAAGGGATGTGATGTCTTTTTGGCACACATCACTACAAAAGAAGCTGAAGACACGTCGGAGGAGAAATGACTTGAGGACGTGCCGATTTTTAGAGACTTCCCTAAAGTTTTTCCTGAAGACTTGTCGGGTATTCCACCAACTCGACAAGTAGAATTCCAAATTGATTTGGTACCAGGTGCTGCACCTGTAGCACGGGCGCCTTATCGATTGGCACCATCAGAAATGAAAGAACTGGCGGAACAACTTCAAGAACTATCCGACAAAGGATTTATAAGACCCAGCTCTTCACCTTGGGGAGCCCCGGTCTTGTTTGTCAAAAAGAAAGACGGATCATTCCGTATGTGCATCGATTATCGTGAGCTGAACAAGCTAACGGTAAAGAACCGTTATCCACTTCCTAGGATTGATGACTTGTTCGATCAACTTCAAGGATCGAGTGTCTACTCGAAAATCGACTTACGATCAGGGTACCATCAGTTGAGAGTTCGCGAAGAAGATATCCCAAAAACCGCGTTTAGGACGCGTTATGGGCATTATGAATTTCAAGTAATGCCTTTTGGGTTGACAAATGCACCCGCTGTATTCATGGACCTCATGAACAGAGTGTGCAAACCGTACTTGGATAAGTTTGTTATTGTCTTTATCGACGATATACTAATTTATTCGAAGAACAAGGAAGAACATGAAGAACATCTCAAGCTAATCTTAGAACTACTTAAGAAGGAGGAGTTGTACGCAAAATTCTCCAAGTGTGAATTTTGGATCCCAAAAGTACAATTTCTCGGGCATGTGATTGATAGCAAAGGCATCCATGTGGATCCTGCGAAGATCGAGTCAGTTAAAGATTGGGCGTCTCCAAAGAGTGCAACAGAGATCCGCCAATTTTTAGGACTCGCCGGTTATTATAGAAGATTCATTGAAGGGTTTTCCAAAATTGCCAAGCCAATGACTAAGCTGACTCAGAAGAATGTGAAGTTCGACTGGGGAGAGAAGGAGGAAGCCGCATTTCAATTGATTAAACAAAAACTGTGTAGCGCACCCATTCTGGCTTTGCCTAAAGGATCAGAAAACTTCATCGTTTATTGCGATGCTTCACATAAGGGTTTGGGTGCCGTGCTTATGCAAAACGAGAAAGTTATAGCCTATGCTTCTCGACAGCTGAAGATCCACGAGAAAAACTACACAACTCATGATCTAGAACTTGGAGCTGTGGTGTTCGCTCTTAAGATATGGAGACATTACTTATACGGAACAAGGTGCACCGTATTTACCGACCACAAGAGTTTACAACATATCTTGGATCAAAAAGAGTTGAACATGAGACAACGGCGTTGGTTGGAATTACTTAGTGATTACGATTGTGACATTCGTTATCACCCGGGAAAGGCAAACGTTGTTGCTGATGCCTTGAGCAGGAAAGAACGGTCTAAACCTTTGAGGGTTCGAGCCTTAGTCATGACTATTGGTTTGAATCTTCCTAAACAAATCCTAGAAGCTCAAACTGAAGCATTAAAACCTGAAAACCTCACTGCTGAAGATGTTGGAGGTATGCTCCGACAGGACCTCACAAAGGAAAGACTAAAACCCCGTGCGGACGGAACCTTATGTTTAAATAACCGGAGTTGGTTACCGTGTTATGGCGACTTAAGGACTCTAGTCATGCACGAGTCTCATAAGTCAAAATATTCTATTCATCCGGGTTCAGACAAGATGTACCAAGATTTAAAGCAGTTGTATTGGTGGCCTAACATGAAGGCGAACATTGCCGCTTATGTTAGCAAGTGTCTTACTTGTGCCAAAGTCAAGGCCGAACATCAAAAACCTTCTGGCTTACTAGTTCAACCGGAGATTCCAGAATGGAAATGGGAGAAGATCACCATGGATTTCGTCACTAAACTCCCTAAGACGGCAAACGGTTATGACACCATTTGGGTGATCGTTGATCGTCTTACGAAATCTGCTCACTTCCTACCAATGAGGGAAAATGATCCCATGGAGAAGTTAATGAAGTTGTACATGAAGGAAGTTGTCACCCGACATGGTGTACCCGTATCTATTATCTCCGATCGTGATGGTAGGATTACTTCACTATTCTGGCAAGCACTTCATAAGGCGTTGGGAACTCGATTGGACATGAGTACGGCCTATCATCCTGAAACTGACGGTCAAAGTGAAAGGACTATCCAAACCTTGGAAGATATGTTACGCGCTTGCGTGTTAGATTTTGGAAAGAATTGGGATAGACATTTGCCGCTAGTAGAGTTCTCGTATAACAACAGTTATCATACCAGCATAAAGGCTGCACCCTTTGAGGCACTATATGGGCGAAAGTGCAGATCACCCGTGTGTTGGGCAGAAGTGGGAGATGCTCAGCTTACAGGTCCTGCAATAATTCATGAAACCACCGAGAAGATCGTCCAAATCAAGAGCAGAATCCAGGCCGCTCGTGACCGACAGAAGAGCTATGCAAACATTAGACGTAAACCAATGGTATTTCAAGTTGGTGACAAGGTCATGCTAAAAGTTTCGCCTTGGAAAGGAGTTGTGCGTTTTGGCAAGCGAGGGAAGTTAAACCCTAGGTATGTCGGTCCTTTTAAGGTGATCGAGAGAGTCGGAACTGTTGCCTATAAGCTTGAGCTACCACAACAGTTAAGTCGAGTTCACAACACGTTCCATGTGTCAAACCTGAAGAAGTGTCTGTCCGATGAAACGTTGGTGATTCCGTTGGAAGAACTACGTGTTGATGACAAGCTCCACTTCGTGGAAGAGCCAGTAGAAGTTATGGATCGGGAAATCAAGCAATTGAAGAGGAGTCGCATTCCCATCATAAAGGTTAGATGGAACTCTAAACGAGGTCCTGAGTTTACTTGGGAACGTGAAGATTTATTCAAAAAGAAATACCCATACCTCTTCGCAAATCGGGCATCATCACCCACTACAATGTCTTAAGCCTTGAGGACAAGGCTCACCTAACCGGGGGAGACTATAACACCCCGTATTTTTCAGGTCCTTCCACAACTCTGTACTCTCGTCATTTTAAATTTCCCATGCTACTTCGTTTAGACTTTAACTAAATTCGTACAATTGAGCATTTAATTAACTTTAACTATAGCGCGCGAACTCAAAAAAAAAAAAAAAAAAACTTGACGTTTATTAGAAAACGTCAAGTACACTTATCAAGGTTATATGTAAGTTCGACTTGCCGGAATCACGCAATTGGCGAGAGACATGTAAGTGTTACGCGGGCCATTTCTCTTACAACCACACAGTCTACCATGCACACCTGCACTAAAAGGCTCTGTCACAACCCTTTTGCAGGCATTTGTACTGTGAAAGTGTCGATCACCCGTGTGTTGGGGCAGAAGTTGGAAGAGGTCAGGCTTACAGGTCCTGCAATACATTCTGAAACCTCCGAGAAGATAGAAGATTGTCCAATTCAACAAGCAGAGAATCCAGGACGTTTCGTGACCGACAGATGAGCTATGCAAACATTAGACGGTAAAAATGGTATTCCAAGTATGGTGACTTGGTATGGTAAAAGTTTCGCCTTGGGAAAAGGGGTTTGTGCGTTTTGGCACACACGAGGAAGTTACACACCTGGTAGTACGGGTTCCTTTCAAGGTTAATAAGAGAAGTAGTCGGGACGGTTGCCTAATATAAAACTGGAGCTTTCCACAACAATTAAGCCGAGTTCATAACACATTCACGTATTCAAAATTTGAAAGAAGAAGAAGTGAAGTGTTTGTCCGATGAATCACTTGTGATTCCGTTGGAAGAACTACGTGTTGATGACAAACTCCATTTTGTAGAAGAACCAGTAGAAGTCATGGACCGTGAAATCAAACAATTAAAGAGAAGTCGCATTCCCATCATTAAGGTTAGATGGAACTCTAAACGAGGTCCTGAGTTTACCTGGGAACGTGAAGATCAATTCAAAAAGTCTTACCCACATCTCTTCACCAAATCTGTACCTTCGTCAAGCATCGCGACTTGAGCCTTGGGGACAAGGCTCTTCTAACCGGGGAGGACTATAACAATCCGTATTTTTAGGTCATTTTACGACTTCAATCATTTAAGTATTTATTTTTAGGCTTTTACGCGTTAACTTTTTATTTCAATCGTTAGTAAATTGCGTAAACTAAAAATTGACATTTAACATAAACGGGCATCAATCAAATAAAAATTTACGTCGAATACGTGTTATAAAATTTTTACAAAGATAATTTATAAGTTTTCGTATTTTATTTTCATATTTTACGTAAAACGCTTACGTACGCACTTAAGTGCATGCATGCCTGCAAATAAATCAACACCACCTTCTTACCTATACTTATACCTTCATATTTAAAAACTAAACACAAAAATTGTATATATTTTTTTTACTCTTGCTTCTTTGCCGCCAACACTAAGCCCAAAAGAAGTAATCCCAACATGGAATCCTTCCTTGATTTAGCAAACCTTCCATTCTTGTGTTTAACTCTTATACATAAGAAATCTTGTGACAATTCATGTATAAACCTAGCCTAAACTCAAAGAAAAATGCAAGAACATATTACTCTACCAGATTCACAATCATATATCTCTCACCATTGATTTTCTCATCCCCTGGCTTCGACATAACAACACACAAAGCCTTACCCTTTTCATTATCTCTAAGAAAACCCTAAACCCTATTCATCCCCTATGGGTTTTCTGATCGATCAGAGTTCAGCAAATTAGAGGAGTTCTCGGGTTGTTGCAAGTGCGGGTGGAAGTCAAAAAGTGGTAGGGCGTTTGGTAATAGTTGGGTAACGAGTTTGTCTTAAAACCAAACTAGGGTTTTCGTTGATTAACTTTGGGACATACTCTCCGTCACGTTTTCTGTAAGTCTACGCCTTCATCCTCCATGTTTTATATTGCCTATGTTCATCCTAGTGTGCTTGAAAATCGGTTAAAAACAAAGTTCGTTTCTATTTCCTTCTGATATGGGTCGAACACAATGAAACCCATAAAACATACTATGTGATTAATAAAACTTAGTTGTATAGACCCTTTTGAAAACTAAAAGTATACTTGATTAAGGTTGGCCTAGTTACAAATTAAAACAAACACGCCATCCTCTTGACCTCACTGTTTCGAACAACATGATCCTGAAACACGTTAACTGCTAGGTTTAATAAGCCTTGGGATGAAACTCGTTAACTAACAGAAGGGTGTAGTTGTGCATCTGATATGTCTCGAACTAACAAACTAGAATGTTTTTCTTTTCTCTCTTCTTGTTTATTTTCAACGCAAAGTACATATCTATAGTAAACAATTGTATCAACTTTCTAGATTCTAGGATGCATAAAGAAAAACTTGGGAGCATGGGGACGTGACTATCCTACCCTACTACTACTACTAGCTAAACTGTAGGAACAATAAAACAATCATGGGAAAACATGAACTAGTAACCTACGTGCATATATGAACTAGCCTTCACCCAAGCAAAAATTTCGGTCCCATGCACAGAAGGTGGTAACTTAGTCAAAATCGGCATAATCCACTAGAATAGCTAACAACTAGAACTAAATTAGGCTTGCCTTCACCCACATGCAAACACGTCACCTTGGGAAACATTTTCGACCCAGTAAGACTTAATTATAAATTCAGAAACTAGTAGCTTATGATAGTAGGCCTGTCAAAGATTATTTTACAACTTGAATCGTCGAAATTGGTCGAGTAACAAAGAAGTTAAGAGGTCTTAAAGTTGAGTAACAGAAACCAATATTCTTCCACTATATTAAGAGCAGCTAGCAAGACAATTTTACTCAAGGCTTTTGCGACACATTTGTCAAACATAAAAACGAACCAAGAGCCGTCATTAGAAGTCTAATGTGCCATTTGTAAATAGGAATAAAAATTGATTATCAAGTCCATAAATCAATGGTAAAACTCTGAGTCATCAATCATAAAACTTAATTATATTTTTGCTCTTTTTAATTAGTTATACACTGCTATTTCGTTTAATTAAATTGCGCACTTAGAGACCAAACTAAGGACTGACCTAAGCTAATATTTTAAAGTATATACGACCTAGTTTTCCTAAATGTCTGAAGTCGTAAATTACATACTTATGGTTTGACCACGTTGATCCAATAAAGTGATCATTTTAATCAAGAAACTATTTTCAAACGTCATTATTTTAAATAAAGTTCAAGCACACACTAGGGACAGGATTACAAGTATTCATATTATTATTTTTCCGCCTAGTGAATATATGTTATTTATCCATAGGTTGCGGATAAAAATCTTTTTGCATCATCTCTCGTGCCACTACCTTACTATTCCGTTATCATTACTTGAGGTGAGTTTATAGTCCCCACTTTTATACTTTTTCAATCATTTAGCAAATCTTGGGGATGAGATCATGTTTGTTTTCAACATGGATGCAAGTACATTTTAAATTCAAATATTACGAGTTTGCCTAAGTAGCTATAACCCTCTATGCCCATTATCATGAACTGTTAATTGCATGGATGTAATTGTTAATTGCATTATGTGAGTGCGAATGTTATGAATAGGTCTATTTGGGATTAACATCCCTGTTCGGGCAAGTAGCGCTTGCTAGTTTACCGGTTGGCCGGAAACGATGAACGTATACCATTTGGATTCATGGATGTTACGGGTTGAACATCTACATTGGGCAAAGTCATTTATGTGTATTTTAAATACATACATTGTTTAGCTTCGGTGTCATGAGCTTAGTGCATTTCGTAATACATTTTTGTGATATTGTATTCGTTACTCTATTACAGGAAAATCTTGCTATCCGCTTCATTAAATTCATAAACATATAAATTCACCAACACTATTGTTGACAGTTTAAATATGTTTTCTCAGGTCAATAAGGTACAAGTCACGGATACATTAGCTGGTCATCATTTGGAGTAACATTATCATAAAGATTTGCATGCATTACATTTTGGAACATTGTTATGTTGTGAAATCTTTACTTTTCTGAGATAAACAAGTTAAGCCCATGATCTTTTTATAACGAACCATTTATGAAATCTAATGTATCAGATTTTAAACGACCCTTATAATGGTCGTTCTCATATCTTGTGCTATTGATCTATGAAGTAATGCCCCCGGAACATCATATTCCGCTGTGGCCCATTTTGGGGGTGTTACAGATTGGTATCAGAGCCAAGGCTATAGAGAACCAGGTTAAACATTTTTAATTGGTCTATAGCCGTTTCCAAACATTGTGTCATTCAAAGATTTTCAAAGGGACATGCATACATTACTTAATTGCATCTATGCTTGCATGTCATACATCATTTTAGCAATTGCTTACATGGGTTTTATACGTGTTAGTATTTCATTACGTATATTACCGCTAGTATTATATAATATACTTATACAAGTGATATTATGATTACAGATTTGCCATGTCTTCCGACGGCGCCTCATCCACTATTACCTATACATCCGTATCTTCTGGTTTAAGCGAGCCATCAGCATGGGGTATTCCACTCGTGAATGCTGGCGAGATCCCGAATGTGGACCCATATGAGGAGGTCGCTCAACACGGACAAGCACACCCACTGTCACCTGCTTATGTACCGGATCCTATGGAACACCAAAGAAATCTCAGCATCGGCATCAATATCAGAAATCATCCCCCCCCTATTTGGATACATTCTCCTCAGCACCCAAACTAGCTTCCTCTGAAGATTCCACTCTGGTTGCAGAACTAATTTTGAGAATTGAGGGTTTTAACTTTCTCCTTTTCTCTAGCTTTTCAACCCTCTTCTTAAAACTTAAAATTTTAGTAGCTTGAGCAAGCTTGTACCTTTCCAAAGCATCAACCTTCCTCTGTAAAGTTGTATACAAAGCCATTAATTTAGCTAGTTGCAAACTACCCTCTTCACTTCCAGGTGGGTTAACACCAGTGAGAGGTGAATCATGGGGTGATGAGTGAGTAGGTTCTTGTTCAGGGGAATCATGAGGTGTGGATGGATGGTCTTGTAGTTCAGATGTGGAAGGAGCACTTGTGGTGGCTGGTTACTCTTCATCAACAGGCATCTCAACATCTTCATTTGCTTAAGTTTGAGGTTGAACCAGCATAGTGTCAAATAAAGGAGTCTTATTCCTAGAAAATCCTTTACCAACTCTCCTTATATTTGTAAACACCTTCTGAGTGAGAGCAGGGGATGTATACTTTGTGTGATGGCTGGTCATATCATCCACTTGATTGTCCAAAAATACTTGTATAAACCGTGGATATATCAGAAACTTGGCTGAACTGTCTACATTTCTGACCATGCTTTCAAAAATATACTTTGAAATATTGAATTTTCTGCATGTGGCTAGGCAGATGACAGCAGAGGCCATGGTACTGCTAAATTCATTCCATGCAGTCCTCTTGGCACTCAGGCATTATATAAGGGTGTGGATTAGAAACTTCCATTATGGAGCAAAGGAGGCCTTGTAGAATGTCAGCTTTGGTGGAGGTTTTTCATACCCCATTCTGGCAAGTTCTTCAAAAATCTCATTATTTGGCAGACATTCAACCCTTTTAGCATCTTCCAGATGAAGATCTCTTCTTATGATTGCTTTTGAAACAAACACCTTTTTGCCATCAATTAGGGCTTGTAACTGAACCACGCCATTTACTGTCTTTAATTTGGCCGTAGACCAAAATTTCTTGATACATGACACATATATGGTAGGATTAACGGTTAAAGCATATCTGATTGTACTTGCGTTGAGAAAATCTAAGATTTGATCGAACCCTTCACTAGCATCTGATTTGGACAGATATGCGACCATGTTATGAGTGTCAGCGAACGTTAGAGGTGCCATTGGTGTTGGGTTTTGATGATGATTGATGAAATTAAGTTAGGGTTTATGATTAGAGAGAGTATGTAAGTATGAAATCGATCAAGTGATGATGTTTGCAGCATAATTTTATTCTTCATGTGCTAAGCGATGTTGGGGGCTTATTGTAGATTGCAGATATTGGTTTATGCTCCCCTGAAATTTCAGTAAGTGATGTTTTTTATTACATTATAAAGACAATAGTAAAAAGGCCTTTGTATTAGTGATTTAAATGTGTTAAATAATGACAGTGTCACCTTGTTTATGAGTTCTGAGTTTTGTTTTCATTATTCGATATGTAGCGTGAATGCTAATCTTTATATTTAGAAAGGTGTTGCTGCGGGAAGAGGGGTTTTTGGTGGTCAAGCGTGTGAGAGGCTATTGTTATCAGTTTTGAGGTGATTTGTTAACAAAAATTTAGACCAGTTTTACATTGACGAAGGTATACTGACATAGTGAACTCTACAGCAGGTACCGGCTTAAATTTGACACTAAAACATCAGCATTTTCCCAACTCATAATGTAGTTACACGTATCAGATAAAATTGACCATTATAACATTCATATACATCCTTCAATGTTTAACGGAAACACAATATTACACATTCCAAACAAAAGCCGCATTAGAAAAAACTTTCAAGTTTCACAAAGCATAAGAACTGCCACGTATGTCGCAAACGAAAACAAAACACAACATAATATATTCCATCACATAATACAATATACACCAAAATGAAAAATAAATGAACAAATAAATCAATCTGCTCAAATCTGTTAATTAAGGCACACAACCGCAACTTTTCAACACAGCCTACAAATTACTAACTTTCGTAACGCATGAAACTACCTACAACGTCTGTCACAAACAACAATAAACATAAAGCCGTTGTTCAGTTTGCAACTGGCCTCATACCAACCAATACTCTAAAACATAGCGCCGCAATAGACCAAATTCAGGCACAAAACTACTTCAGTGCAAACTTAAACACAATCAAAATCAATTGAACAACTAAACTCTTGATTGATAACAAACCTTAATAAAGAAATCCCAATTCATTGAACATAACATAATCATTATAGAAACTGTAACTACACAAAGGAATCAAAAACCACAATTACATATTCAGAGCTAAATAAAGATTGAAAACACATGATTTTTAACTTAATATCATAATATTCATTTTCATTGAACATTCATACGATTATAACAGCTTCATACCTTCTTACATACTTTAACCATATTAATCATAACCTGTTAACCAAAGGCTTCACATAAACACAAAATACTATAACATCATCATCCAACCACAAATCAAACCACAGTCAGCAGCACCTTCCAAATGTGTGTTCTCCAGTGTCTCAAGTTTCTCAATCTCCTCCAATGCATCATTAATCACTTCATTTAACCTATCCAATCTACCCTGCTTGCCCCTCCTTGCATCCTTAGCAGCCAACCAACAGTCATGCACCTCTTCCTGATTCTCCATAGCTTCAAACTCAGCCACCACGGCATTGAGTTGAGCAATACACTCCGTAGAGGTAGCAACTTCAGAACGGATACGATCAACAAACCTGTGGTTCTCGGAAATCTTTTGCTCCAAAAAGAACTTAGTGTACCTGGAAGGAGAAGTTTCACTACTAAAAACGATGAGATCATCCGTAGCTCACCTTGCAATCAGGTTTTGAACACCCTCACCAGCCATTTGAATATAAATCAAGTGGATTAAAAGGTAGATAATGAAAATCAACAATTGAAGACAAGATGGAAGAGATGAGATAAAGATATGAGTGAAACTAGGGAGTATATAAAGAAAAATTAACGGTCAAGATTAAAATTAAGACCATCATTACGATGGTTAATCTAAACGGCGATTTCAGATACTAATAAATGGCAGTCATTCACACATACAGTGTTATATAGATCTATAATAATTCCCCAAACTTCAACCCCTCATATTTAAAAAACACACCTATAAACCCCTAATTCTTTTAAAACACACAAACTAAACCCCCAATCGTTTATAAACATACCGAACTAAACCCAAAGTATACTCAAAAACTAAAACCGTAAGAAACAATTTTTAACGTGCATCCATTTACAGCAAGACAGTCGCTACATTTGCGGAACATTGTCAACAAAAACATTTCTATGCTTACAAAAACTTTTATAAAAATAAACACAACCTTCAAATTATAATAATTGCGACTAAGTAACAACCCACGACCTAGCCCGGTGCAACGCACGAGCGTGGTAATGCCTCGTGTATAAATACAAGTATGAACTAACCTAATGCAAGTGTATTTAATGTTTATGTCATATTAACTACACTTGCATTGGCAGCTTAAGCAAGATACAATATATACAAACACATCAACCAAACCTGAAGTAAACAATTAATAAATAAATTGAAATCCTTTACAAGAGTATTTTCAGCAAAACAAAAGCTTAAATAGGTTTTGCAGACAAACATAAATCCTTAAACAGAGTGTGACAACTTGAGCATGACATGCTTCACTTGGATTTTCGTATAACAATACCTTCACAATCGGTTCGATAGTAGTCATTTTGTGATTCATTACCCAAGTCATGTCGATTTACACGTGGCAATATGTTATCATTGTGTTTGTGAATAACTGTACTAAATTCCTCATCGACTTTGTCATATGTATCTTTGTAATTCTTGGTAGGTGTTCTAAAGACAATAGACAATTTTTTATCTATCTGGTCTTTCACATAAAACACTTATCGTGCTTGTGAGGCTAATATGAATGGATCATCCTTGTGGCCTAAACTATTCAGGTCTACCAATGTATAACCAAGATTAGGATCGTGTTTGACCCCACCAGCTTTGTGATTAACCCAATCACATTTAAAAAGAGGAATTTGCCTGAAACGGTAATCTAGTACCCATATCTCTTGTAAAACCCCATAATAAAATGCTTTTCTTGTGGTTGTAACTTATTTGGATATGTGAAGATCTACTGCCTCAACACTAACCCCACTATTTTGGTAAACTATGCCATCATTACTTTTCGTACGAAATGTATACCCATTGATGTTATATGCCTCGTATTTCACTATGGTGGCACGTGGCCCATATGATATCCACCTTACAGTTTCCGATACACTATCTTTGGATACGCTAACTCTCTCTCAACCTGAGTTTCATTACAAGTATATATTACCTTTAAATTGCAGGAACAATAAACAAACAATTAAATAATAGCAGTGTTTGGGATAATGAAATGGTGTGCTGGTGGACCTCTATCTAATGTCATATACAGGAGGGACACCTCACATTTTATCTCAACTGACTTCTATTTAGCAACAAACAAACAATTATAAACAACATAAGAGTAATTACCTCTTCGCGTAACCACTTAGCAAAAGATTTACTGTGCTTATTCTCCAGCAATGCTATTCGTTTACCCAGGTTTTTTGTTTTCAAAACTTGCTTGTGTCGCCTGAAACAAAACAATGTCTTTGATTATTATATTTGATAGAACATTTTAAGCAACGAAATAGACATGTGTTAGTAATACTTACTCGATATACGATACAATTTCATTCGTATTATGTCATTACGTACAACTGTGGCTTTCTGAAAGGCATTCCCAGAAACTTCACTTGATTTTCTGGCCGACAATGGATTTCCATCCTCATTTTCATTGGTTACATGTTTATCAGGTGGGATACCAATAGTTTCCATGGATTTATGATATTCGCTAAAAAACTCTATTGTTTCTTCCGCAATAGTCTCCTCAGCAATGCATCCCTCTGGTTTATTTCTGTTTCGCACGTGTCCTTTAATAACCTTCATACATCTTTCGAAGGGATACATCCACCGAAAGCATATGGGACCACATAATTTTACCTCCCTAGTTAGGTGCACAGTCAAATGTATCATAATATCAAAAAATGACGGAGGAAAGAACTTCTCGAGTAGGCACAGTGTCACTACCAGTTCTGCTTGCATCTTATCTAGTTCTTGCAATATGATTTCTTTGCTACATATCGATTTAAAGAAAAAGCAAAACCTGATAATAGCATATCGTGTGGGTGGGTGCATGATTGAACGTATTGCAATGGGCAAAAACTCTTGCATTAGCATGTGATAGTCATGCGATTTAAGGCCAATGAGCTTCCTATCCTTTAGGTTGACCAAACTAGAGAAATTTGAACAATAGCCTTCTGGTACCTTGATGTTGTGTAACGTTTCACAAAAGATGTCTTTTTCAGCATTCGTTAATGTGTAACCTGCTGGAGGTAGTGTTGTTTTGTCTTCATCTTGCATAGCAAACAACTCTGGTTTTACCCCCAACTCAGCCAGATCCAATCGAGCATTCAATCCATCTTTCGTCTTTCCCGGAACATGTAGCAGAGTTCCGACTATACTCTCAGCAACATTCTTTTCTACATGCATAAAATCAATACAATGTGGAACAGGATTATGCCTCCAATACTTAAGTTTTCGATACCAAATGTTGAATTTCTTCCAATACACACCGTTTTGTCCGTTTACTTGGCTTGAACTACCCTCTTCTTCTGTTGTGTTTCTTTTCTGCTTTTGAATCTTACCACCTCTGCCTCTCGTATCTTCTTGGTTTTCTGATGCATTATTGTTTGTTCGTTTTCCTTTTCCCCACTTATTTTCAATATGTTTTACCTCGTTGTATATTTGTTCCCCGGTCATTGGAATTGGAGCCTGGAGAAATTCTTGTTGTCCATTAAATGCCTTCTTTTGCTTTCTGAACGGATGGTTATATGGTAGATATCGTTTGTGACCAACATAACTTTGCTTGGATGAGGCAGAAAGTCTAACACAGTTTGTATCTTTCCCACATACTACACAACCTTTGAATCCACTGTACGGGCAACCACATAATGTACCAAGTGCATGGTAATCATTTATTGTCCATAACACAACGGCACGTAGATTAAAGTTATCTTTTGTGGAAGCATCATATGTATCAACCCCTGTCTCGAATAAGGTATGTAGATCATCAACCAATGGTTCTAAAAAAACATCGATATCATTTCCCGGGTATCCCGATATTAATACCGAAAGGTTGATAAACTTTCTTTTCATACACAACCATGGAGGAAGGTTATATATGACAGTTAAAACTGGCCATACACTGTGATGCCTGTTTCCCGTGTTGACGTCAACCCCATCAGCCGATATTCCTAGCCGTAGATTTCTTGTATCTTCAGCGATTTCAGGGAATTTCTCATCTATGGTATGCCATGCCTGTGAATCTGCGGGGTGATGTAACACACCATCTGTTATCCTCCGTGTCGCGTGCCATCTTAAATCTTCTGAAATACTTTCTATCTTAAATAGTCGTTGCAGTCTTGGTATGATTGGAAAGTACCACATTACCTTTGCTGGAATGTTTTCGTACACTTTCTTTGTCTTATTATCCACCTTCCATCTTGATGTCCCACAAGTTTGACACGCAGTCAGATCCTTGTCATTCTTCCAGTAAAAGGCAGTTGTTGATACATACATGTATCTTTTTGTATCCTGATCCCATCAATCTCATAACTTTTTTGGCTTGATAAGTTTTTTCCACCATTTCGTTACCAGCAGGTAGCCTCTTTTTTATCAAGCCTAGTAATTCAGTGAAGAACTTATCAGAAGCTCCGTATTTACCCTTCAAGTTTAGTAGTTTAACTATTGCGGACAACTTTGTGAAGTCAGGACATCCTTCGTAAAGAGGCTTCTCTGCGTCTAATAATAGTTCTTGAAACTTGACAAGGTCATCCATATCAAAATTAACTTTTGTGGCATTAACCATTTCTACTGTTGCTAGGCCATCTGTTGAAATATAAGCAAAATCCATGTCGTCAACAAACTCTGTTGTAGCATTAACAGGTTTTGGGGCACTTATTGATGGCTCATCCTCTTCTTTATGTTTAGTCCACTTTGTGTAGCTTATATCAATCCCATGTCTGTATAAATAGTATTGCACTTCCTCCACTTTATGCTTTATGTGGTTTAAACATTTGGTACACGGACATGGAATGTAAATATGTTTTTTATTAACTCGTGGGTCGATGTTCCTCGTCTTCTGCAAGTTGTGTACTGCATAATTAGTAAACGCTACTACTACTCCATCAATATATTGTTTCTATTCCTACTAGTTCTCATCCAAGACTTTCCAGTTAGGTTGAGGTCATATGGAGACGTTCGAGTATATCCTACAAGTCACAAATTAAACCAATATAAGCATCAAAGCATTTGTGTATAATTACAATGGACAGTGGTAGTGGCAATGTTAACTCAAAATTCCCTTTGATCATAATAACTATGTCAAAACAACCCATTAACCTAAACAGTGCTTATTCCCAAGTGCAATCTCCTCAAAAATGAGACTCATGTTCAATGGTGGAAGCAGAAAGGTAATTACTTAACTGGCTGCCTAAAGTGTTATCTCACTATGAATTATCATAACTACTACCTGGTATACAACAAAGATGCTTTTCTAATATGTTGTTTTGTCTCATATACTAAGAAAAAACCAAAGTCTACACAACCAAACAAATACCTACTGAAAGTATAACAAAATAAAATTGACATGAAAAGTAAGCATAAGTTAACATTAAGTAAAAAAATTTAATAATGGCCCATAATGGATTTCCTAATTTAAAAAAGTACTCTAATTTAGATCTAAATAACCTTCCCTTCTTGTTGATGGGCGCATTAGCCGTCACAGGTTGATGGTGACTGGATGGCTGTGATTGGGTGACTAAGTTAATGTTGGATGGTGACTAGTGCAATGACGTGACTAGGTGATGGTGGAGGAGACTGTGCAGGTGAAAGGTCAACTGGTGATGTGAGAACAGTGATAAACTTGGGTGGAAATGGAGATGGGTGGAGGGAAATACCAAAAAAATTTGGGGAGGGAAATACCAAAAAGGAAGCCACATGTTTTACAAAAATAAGTTTTAAGATTTTTGTATTTTTAGTTTTAAAAGTTTTTAATATTTCTTCAAATTAGTTTAAAAATTATAATTAAGTTTAATTTTTTTCAAATTGAGCTTTAATTTTTAAATACTTGTTTTAGTTTTTAAATGTCCTTGATTTTCTGATTAACGGAAGGCGGTCAGTAAGCCAAATCATGCAAAAGACATCTTTTTATTGTTCTCTTAAGTATTTAAACATTCAAAAAAACAATCGAAAATACTAAGATGTTATAAAATCCTGAACTTGTATATTAAGTTCAAGGTTCCATACTACTGGGTTGTAGGTTGACTTTTTCATTAACCCAGTATCAATGCTCAGCTATCACATCTATCTCGATTGAGCATAACACCTCTTTCCACATTTAACGATAATGGCTTTACAAGTGTCAATCTTTCCACATAAATAGCTATCATTAGAAATTAATGAGGACAGGATCTAAATGATTCTAGATGGCTTTACAAGAGTCAATCTTTCCACATTATGCTTTTAACAAGATGTTAAACTTTACAAGTGTATTCATGGAAAACGACGTATATTGTTTTGAGACAGTTGACTACGAGGACGAACAACCCAGTTTGATCGAGCTACCTCCATTTTCTATTGTGTTATTAATCAACATAGATAGGTGTTTATATCTATATAAGTTGATTTTTAAGGAAACACTGACGAACTACACAAACCTCACGAAATACCCAAAACAAGCAATTCGCGATTCGCCACTTTTGCAACCTTGGTTATTATCTAATACTTGAACAAAGTCATATCAGTGAAAGTACATTTAAATACCACAATCTGTACATAGGTATTCTCATATTATACATATTTGTTACTGAGATGATATGTCGTAAGTTATCAAGGCATGAATTAACATTAATGACGTACAAGTGAACAAAAATCCATAAACGAGCTAAAGTAAACTATTAAACATTAAATTATTACACACATGGATTAGACGATAAACTATACACGAAACCAAACTAATGTGAACTTCCATAATCGTTAAGACGTACAAGGTGATTTGCATAACTTCTCAGTACGTAAGCATTGTATAACGACTATTGCGACAAAGAAAGAAGAAACAATGATGTTGGTCCAAGGTGGTATTTTCATCATCTTCTTTTTACTAAAGATGTTATGAAATGTGAACTTGGATATTGGTTGTTCTAGTGTGACTGATTTAATGTTATAGTTATCACATCTATCTCGACCGAGGCTAACACTCTTTCCACATTTAACAATCATGGCTTTACAAGTGTCAATCTTTCCACTAATGGCTATGCATAGAATTTATTGAGGACACAAATGATTCTAGATGGCTTTACAAGTGTCAATTTTTCCATGATTATGGCTTTACAAGTGTTAATCTTTACAAGTGTATTCATGGTAAACGACGTATGAGTTGTTGATAAAAGTTGTCTACGAGGACGATACAACCAGTTGACTAGCTACCTCTATTTTCTATTGGTGTTTTAATCACTTATGATAGTTATTTATATCTATTATAAGTTGATTTTTAAGGAAAATCTTGACGAACTATACAAACCTCACCGGAAATACCCAAAACAAGCAATTCACGATTCGCCACTTTTGCAAACTTTGTTATTGATTGATACTTTTTGATTAACCCTTTTTATATAAATAAATATATAATACTTATAAATATAATAAGGATAATTATCAAGAAAATCAATGAAACCGGAAGTAGTATAGAATATTCCTAGGTCGTTTATCCCCAACGAAGAGTGAATTGGAAAGTCGAAAGTCGGTTTGAATAACAATGCTTGAATGGAAAAGATTTGAATTTGATTTTCTAAAACTACGGGAGGAATAAATCAAACTATACTAAAAACGAGAAAATTACGCAAATTATACTAAAAATGGAAACGGGAAGCTAAAACGACACACTAAAAACCCTAATTTTTCAAAAACTAACCTAAATTGATTTTTTCACTTTTAATTGACTTAAATTGACTAAAAAGGAAGTTTAAAGAAAACTAGAACGAAAACGGAGCTAAATTGAGCTAGAAAATACGAAAAACGAGCACGGGAACGAATCCCGCTCTTTAAAAAACAAAATTTTGCAAAAATGACCTTACGAAAGTTATTCTATTTTTCCTAAGTGTAATATGACAAAAGAAAATTTTCTAAAAAAGAAAAATATTTTTTTGATTTTTATTTAATTTTTTATAATTAAAAAACAGATTTAAAGAAAATAAATGATAAAAAATAGTAAACAAAATTGGAAAAATGTGAAAAATACAAAAAAGTGGATTAAGGTAAGCTGGATTTAGGAAAAGTAAAAGCTAGAAAAATGGGCTTATAAATAAGCCGAAATAAGCTGAAAACAGCTTATGGGCTTAATGGGCTAAATAGCCTATATAGAATAAATTTTGTAACTCACTACCGGATGAGCTATTGTAGCATACCGGTAGTGAGTGTTATAAAATGTTGGTTGATTGGGGTTGAGGTCCCAAGTTCGAGTCTTGCTCACTTGGGGCCTCCCCTAATCCCAACGTTTTTATTTCTCATTTTTTTACAACTTTTTAAATAATCTAAAAATAAGCAACTTTAAAAAAGACAAAAATTTTATAACTAACAAATAAGCACGAAATAAGCTAAAAAAAGATGGCAGTTTGCTAAATTTACTCTAAGTCCAAAAAATGCTTAACTGTTAAGCAGTTAAGCTAATGAAAATGAATATAAGCATAAACAAGTTATCTATAATACCTAATAAGCAATGTTAGCAACAAATAAGCACAAAGGAACAAACAGAAAAGCCACAAATAAGCAACTACAAAGGGAGACTTAATTTTCAACTAAGCCTAAGCTAATGCTAAACTGTGGGTGCTTAAGGGACAAAATAAGCTATGGAAAGGATAACTAAGCTAAGGCAAATGTAAAACTAGACCTAATAAGCCAATATAAACCAAAAATAAGCAAAATCAAACAGACAAATAAGCTGGAAAACCTAAATAAGCTATGGGGCTAAACTGCAGGCAAAACAGTCAAAGGGCTCACTTTTGGGCTTATTTTTAAGCCCAAGAGGGGGGTCCTAAGCTTAAGGCTTGCAGGGGCTTATACAACAGCTTATTAGCTTCCTAAAAAGCCAATTAGCACTAAAGATTCAATTAAAGAAAAGCAAGAAAAAGGGGTGAAAAGTTAGGCTTTTGCACCAGGGGAAACCTTGTTGACAGTTTTAAAAGAGACAAAAAGTAGGCTTATAAATAAGCCACCAAATAAGCTTAAAATGAAAAGTTAGCTAAAAACAGATGGAGTTAAGCTCCTAATGAGCTTGTGCACACATTTTCATAAGCTACAAACAACTTTTACTATCTGGTATTTGGATATGAAAATTTGAACTTTTGACTAAAAAATGACTCATGAAGAGTTGACTAAAAAAATGGACAAATTTTAACATAAACAAAGGGAAACACAATATGACTTTAACTTAAACTGAATTAAGACTCTAAAATGATACTTAATCAAGACTCAAAAACAGATTTACAAATGTCCCTATACCAAATAAAGCTTCTTGGACTATTTGGTCTAACAGTTTCAAAGGAGTTAATTTAGAAAAACCTTAAATCATTTGTTAACTTTATAAACTTTTTCAAAATGACTAAAGTGCTTAAAAAAAGTTCTGATCAAAACTGAGCAAGTGACTACAGTATCCATAATAAAATGCTTTTCTTATGGTTGCAACTTCTTTAGATATGTGAAGATCTACCGCCTCAACACTAACCCCACTATTCTGGTAAACTATGCCATCATTACTTTTCATACGAAATGTATACCCATTGTTGTTATATGACTCGTATTTCACTATGGTGGCGCGTGGCCCATATGATATCCACCTTACAGTTTCTGATACACTATCTTTGGATATTGCTAACTCTCTCTCAACCTGAATTTCATTACTAGTATATATTACCTTTAAATTACAGGAACAACAAACAAATAATTAAAGAATACGAGTGTTTGGGATAATGAAATGGTGTGCTGGTGGACCTCTATCAAATGTCATATACAGGACAGGCGACTGGTGGATGGTGATTGGTGGCTGTGATTGGTGACTGGTGATTGGTGAGAAATGTAAGACACTTGGGTGGAGGGAGAATTTGAAATTTGCTATAAAATTATAGGGGCATTTTAAAATTTTTGGGGAAGGAAATACTTTTAAATTATGAGGGGCTTTTTAAAAATTTTGGGGAGGGAAATACTAAAGATTTTGAGGAGGGAAATACCAAAAAAGGAAGCCACATGTATCGAACATGTGACCTTCCCTTCACACCAAGACCTCAACCATCTCCGCCCTTGGGTCTTTTTCAATTATACCTTGTTTTGTATTCCTCTTATCGACTATCTGTTTTGAGCTTATTTGCTATAATAATTAGTTTTACAAAAATAAGTTTTAAGATTTTGAATTTTTAGTTTTAAAAGTTTTTAAATAATTTTTAAATTAGTTTTTAAATTACTAATTAAGTTTGAATTTTTCAAATTATCTTTATTGTTTTAATACATGTTTTAGGTTTTTAATGTGCCTTGATTTTCTTGATTTACGGGAAGGCGGTCAGTGAAGCAAATCATGCATGATGTCATCATTTTTATTGTTCTTTTTACAGTATTAACATTCAAAAAATAATCAAAAATACTAAAAATGTTATGAAATCTGAACTTGTATATTGTGTTCTAGGTTCCACACTACGGGGTTTGTAGGTGACTTTTCATTAACCCATACATGCTCTAGCTATCACATCTATCTCGACTGAGGCTAACCCTCTTTCCACATTTAACGATTATGGCTTTACAAGTGTCAATCTTTCCACAAATTGCTATGCATAGAATTTATTGAGGACACAAATGATTCTAGATGGCTTTACAAGTGTCAATCTTTCCACGATTATGGCTTTACAAGTGTCAATCTTTACAAGTGTATTCATGGTAAACGACGTATAGTTTGTTGAGAATGTTGTCTACGAGGACGGATACAACCAGTTTGACGAGCTACATCCGTTTTCTATTGGTGTTTTAATCACTTATGATAGTTGTTTATATCTATTATAAGTTGATTTTTAAGGAAAATCTTGACGAACTACACAAACCTCGCCGGAAATACCCAAAACAAGCAATTCGCGATTCACCACTTTTGCAACCTTGGTTATTATCTAATACTTGAACAAAGTCATATTAGTGAAAGTACATTTAAAACACAATCTTGACAAGGTATTCTCTTTATACATATTTGTTACTGAGATGATATGTCGTAAGTTATCAAGGCACGAATTAACATTAATGACCTACAAGTGAACAAAAATCCATAAACGAGCTAAAGTAAACTATTAAACATTAAATTATTACACACATGGATTAGACGATAAACTATACACGAAACCAAACTAATGTGAACTTCCATAATCGGCAAGACATACAAGGTGATTTGCATGACTTCTCAGTAAGCATTGTATAACGACTATTGCGACAAAGAAAGAAGAAACAATGATGTTGGTCCAAGGCGGTATTTTCATCATCTTCTTTTTCTAAAGATGTTATGAAATGTGAACTTGGATATTGTGTTCTAGGTGACTATTCATGCTATAGCTATCACATCTATCTCGACCGAGGCTAACACTCTTTCCACATTTAACAATCATGGCTTTACAAGTGTCAATCTTTCCACAAATGGCTATGCATAGAATTTATTGAGGACACAAATGACTCTAGATGGAATGTCGTTATTCATGGTAAACGACGTATAGTTTGTTGAGAATGTTCGAGGACGGATAGAAACAGTTTGACGAGCTACCTCAGTTTTCTATTGGTGCTTAATTCATCTTTAAATAATGTTATCGATGATACTACTAACTTAAGCTCCAACCACGATAAGATATTCTTTGTTGAAGACCCACACTTAATAAAACGTTTCGATATCAAGCATGATTATAACACGATATCTTTAAATTCTATAGCTAATTTATTTTTAAAGCTACTATTTTAATTTAAAATTCACAATTATAAACTTTAATTTAATTAATTTTCATTTAATTATTTTTCATAAAAACACAAATTGTAAACTTTTAATTTAATTAATTCTCCATTTATTTATAAACTTTTAATAATTTATTTATTTTTAATAATAGGGTTAAGTCCATAGGTAATCTACTTACAACCCAACCCAATAATCAAAAACACAACCCTAATTGAAACACAATTTCCTCTAATCGACCCAATAATCAAACACTACTCTAATTCCAAACCACATAAGCAATCCATAATCATCATCATCTAGAATGAGTAAAGGTTTGTCATTTGTTGTTCTTATTTTGGTTTAGCTTATTAGCAGACTTAGGGTTTCTTGATTAGGTTATTTGCTTATTAGTAGAAATAGGGCAACTTGGTTTAGCTTAGTTGCAGAGTTAGGGCTGTTGGGTTAAGCTTATTAACAGAGTTAGTGGTTATTAGGTTAAGCTTATTAGCAGACTTATGGGTTACTGGGTTTAGCTTATTAGCAGACTTGGTGGTTATTGGGTTTAGCTTATTAGCAGAGTTAGGGTTTCTTGATTAGGTTATTTGCTTATTTGCAATCATAGGGCTATTTGGTTTAGCTTATTTGTAGAGTTAGGGCTGCTGGGTTTAGCTTACTAACAGAGTTAGTGGTTATTTGGTTAGGGCACTGTAATGTGCATCTGTAATGTGGGTCAAATGGTGCACTTGCATCTGTAATGTGGGTCAACAGACTTACCAGACTTAGTTTGATTTTTAATTTGTTTTTGCAGAAATAATTGTGCTTACTTCAGACAACTCAAATGACAACAAAGGTGTTTTTAGTGAGGGGCCATCAATAACAAGTATTCCTAAGGAGGGGCCATTAATTGCAAGGCGGTTTAAGGAGCCCATTCCAAAAGAATTGCTTGAATGGTATGGATATGACACTGTTGAGGATTATCTACCAGTTGCAAAGAAGCCAATTCTAAAAGTCATCTTCAAAAGCCCTATTCCAAACAAGGGATGTGTGCTTGGACTAGCAAATGTTAAAACATGGGATAATATTGTGAAGAAATATCGAATGAGGACATATGAAAGATGAGCAGACAAGTCAAAGGGGAAAAGAAAGGTTTCATGTTGAAGGTCATGAAAGGATTTCATCATTTTGTTTAATTGCATGTAGTACTCATCTTAAAACAGTGTTCTGGTAACATGTTAAGCTAATTTTTGGGCAATCTAACTTGTATTAGCTGATCAAACAATATTTCATGCAGTAATGACTTGTATCTATTGATGATTGTAATTAATCAAACTTTCTTAGTTAATGTTGTTTTAATTTTTTTTTTGTATTTTTAGATACAAGTTATACAGGAAGAATTATATGGGTCACATACAAGATTACATATTTTATAATAAAAAGGCTTTTGGGTGTAATGGGTCATTTCATAATGAGTAGCTATAATCTTCTCAGCAGCTTTAACAATCCAGCAGCATTAATTTTTCCCCTGCTAGTCTTAACTTGAACTAGCAGTAGTAACTTTCACTGGCAGCATTAACTCCTACTGGCAGCATTAACTGTATTACCAGCAGTAGTTTAAAGAAAAAAAATGTAGTTTTGGAGCCAAATTGAAAATTTTTCAAAAATGAAAATTTTTTAAATAATTAAATTGTTAATTTAAAAGAAGTTGGAGCCAAAAAATTTATCCAAAATTTTTTAAATGCATCACTTTCGAAATTTTTTTAAATGCATATCAGTTTCCAAAAAAAGAGCCCTTTCATATTCATCATAAACCCTGATTTCTCTCCTAAAAAAAAGACTGCAACGACCAAAACAGAAAAATCAAATCTTCTATCACCATTACTCTCCAAGCCAGAATCATTTTCTTTTACACATTGTTGCTCAAGAGTCATGGAAAATCAATCCGATGTTCAGAATCATTTGGTGGAAATTCAAGCCGATGATCATGATCTTTTGGTTAATTCTAATAATGAAAATGATGATATGTTAGGATATGAATCCGAGAAGTATTCTGATGATGAAGATGCGGATGGAACCAACCATGCTGAAGATGCGGATGGAACCAACCATTCAGATCTGAAACTAGTTAAGAGGGGCATAACCAGGCTATATAAGTTTCGCAGGGAATATGGCAAACCTGGTGGAATAAAGATCAAGGTAACCTTTGATGCGTTGAATAGGGTATCAGGGTTACACAGAGCACTG
>BQNB010023554.1:0-26705 GCA_026074375.1 Tanacetum coccineum
TTCGGGGAAATTTTTTTGCGTTAAGACAGGCTAATTTTTTCCCAAATATTTTCTTTTTTTGGACGGTTTTGTAAATTTTTTTACGGGAATTTTTGTGTAAGAAAATCGTAAATAGTTAAAAGGTGAGGGTCCGTTTTGTATTTTCTTTTACTTTGGGCCAGATTTTAGGCTATTTTTGGGTTTTTTTATGGCTAATTTTTCCCAGATATTTCCTTTTTTTGTATGATTCAGGAAATTTTTTTTTGCGTTCGGACGGGTTAATTTTTTCCCGAATATTTTCTTTTTTTGGAATGGTTCGATATTTTTTTTGGCCGATGAATGTAAAAAAATTGTGAACAATAAAAATTTGACGTATTTTTTTTGTTAATTTTTTTACGGGATTTTTTGTGTAAGAAAATCGTAAATAGTTAAAAGTTGAGGGACCGTTTTGTATTTTTTTTACTTTAGGCCAGATTTCAGGCTAATTTTGGGCTAGTTTTCTTTTTTTTACTTTGGGCCAGATTTTGGGTCATATTTTATGCGAACTTTAGGCTAGTTTGTTGACAAATGTGTATATTAGTAATAATTTTTTTATATGGCTAATGTGTTGGGCCTTATGTTTAAGTGTTGTTTTTTTTGCTATATGTTTTTTTAATATAATGGGTTGTACGTTTGTGGACCATCTCGATTATTTTAAAGTTATTAGGTATCGAAGATGTTTCCGCGGGTATTTTTTTTATCTGAATAAATCGAAACTTTTGTAATATTTTTTTTCCTCCTACATTGTGCATACAAATTAAAAAAAAAACAAAAACAAAATAATTTAAAAAAAAAAAAACCGGGCTGACGCAAAATAAGAGCCCGTTACTGTAGCAAAGTGGCTCACTGAATGTGTATATTAGTAATGAAATAATCCATCACACGAAATTTCCTTCTCTTTTTTGTCAATTGGTCTTCCTTTCCATCTATATTTGTCAAAACTTATTTCCACTTATTTGCATGAGCTTGAAATTTACTCATTCTCCCGCATTGTCAAATTTGCGACTTTAAGTTGCATTTCCTTTTTTGACGCAATGCCACATGACCAGGGGCGGAGCTAGAAAGTTTTGCTCGAGGGGGCACACTTTGATAATTTTTAGAGTCTACACTACAAATTAGTTTTTAGGGGGGGCAAATTACAAAAAATGCTAAAAAATTTCGAAATTTTACACTACAATTTTTTTCGCTAGGGGGGGCACATGCCCCTTGTGCCCCCTCCCTGTCTCCGCCCCTGCACATGACACCTTTCTTGCCATACGTGGTTTTTTTTTCAGGTTTTTCTGGCCATTCACGTTTCTTTTAATGCTTTTCTAATAAGAGTTGGGTTATTTTGCATACTAGTTTCTCCCTACATACTAATGGGCTAATCTGGACCACTCATTTCATTTAATTAAAAAAAACAAGATTTAAGATTAAAAAAAACATGAAGGAGCCAAAACTGTAAATTTACTAAAACTCACCCTACCACTCCTTAATTATTTGTGGAGTTGGCAAATTTTTCCCAAATTACAATTAACTGACGTTTTTTTTAACATTTTGTACGTTTTTTACTTTTTTTTCTTCGTTTTTAACGTTTTTTACGTTTTCTACTCTTTTTGCACGTTTTCATCCACTTTCGCGTGCACCCCCCCGTTTTTCGTCCTTTTTCGCAGTTTTCATTCCGATTTTCGACTATTTTCTTATGTTCTCGCACCGTTTTCTTACTCTTTTTCGTTTGTCTTTCGCACGTTTTCTTCTGTTTTCGTATGCTTTCGCACGTTTTCGTCTGTTTTTGTATGCTTTCGTCCATTTTCGCACGTTTTCATACGTTTTCGCACGTTTTCTTACGTTCCGCCAAATTTCTGTCCAGTTATCGCACATTTTCTTTTGTTTTTGCCTGTTTTCGTCCGTTTTCATACGTTTTTGTTCGTTTTCATCCATTTTCGTCCGTTTTCGGTCATTTCCAGATGTATCCATACGTTTTCATACGTTTTTCGTTTACCGAGTTTTTCGTCACGATTCGTGCGTTTTTCTGTCGTTTTCACACGTTTTAATACGTTTTTCGTCTGTTTTTGGACGCGCGTTTTTGTTGTTTTTTTCATTTTCGTTTATTGTACGTATTTCGTACGTTTTCATACGTTTTCGCGTTTTCACCTGTTTTATTACGTTTCGCTCTGTTTTTGCACGTTTTTACACTTTTTTTTCATTTTTCTGCACGTTTTCTTTCTATCTTCATCGGTTTTTGTCCGTTTTCATCACGTTGGTCCGTTTCTCCATAGTAGTCCATCCGTTTTCCGTTCTTCGTTTTTTACGTTTTTCATTTGTTTTTGTACATGTTCGTGCGTTTGTACGTTTTTGTCCGTGTTCAGACGTTTTTGGCCATTTTGAGACGTTTTCGACAGTTATCAAACAGTTTCTTCCGATTTCATATGTTATCTATCACTGATATTATACCAAAATTCTAAACCCCTAACGACTAAATCATATACCAAAAACCCTAAACTCTTAACCACTAATTATAATATCACAAGTGATATATACATAAACTTTAAAATCAATACCAAAAATTCTAAATCCCTAACCACTAAACCCTATACAGAAAACCCTAAATCCCTAACCACTAGGTATAATATCACAAGTGATATACTCATAAATAAACTTTAAGACCTATACCAAAAAACCCAAACCCCTAACCACCAAACCATATATCAAAAACTCTAAACCACTAATCACCAGGTATAATATCACAAGTGATATGTACATAAAATTTAAAATCTATACCAAACCCCTAAACACCTAACCACTAAACACCATACCAAAAACCATAAACCCCTAAAACTCTAACCACATGATATAATATCACAAGTGATGTATACATAAACTTTAAAACCTATACCAAAAACCCTAAACCCCTAACAACTAAACCCCAAACCCTTAACCACTAAACCCTATACCAAAACCCTAAACAACTAACACATAACTCTATACAAAACCTAAACCACTGAACCGCTAAAAACATATCTAGACTGAAAACCCTAATTTCCTCATCCTAACCTAAACCTTATTCAAAAAACCTAAACCCCTAACCACTAAACCTAAACCCTAACCCCTAACCACTAGGATTAATATTCACAAGTTAGATATACATAAACTTCTAAATCTTACTAATGACCCTTAAACCTTGACCACTACCCTATACCAAAAAAACCTAAACTCCAAACTATGTGTAATATCAACAAGTGGATATATAAATAACTTTAAAATCATACCCATAAACCCTAACCCCTAACCACTAAAATATACCACAACCCCTAACCCTAACACTAAAACCCTATGCCAATAACCCTAAACCCCCTCCCCAACCACTAATCCCTATACCAAAAACCCTAAACCTCTGACCACTATACCAAAAACCCTAAACTCCTAACCAATAGGTATAATATCACAAGTGATATATATATAAAATTTAAAATCTATATTCAAAAACCCTAAACCTCCTGTCCCACTATGTGTAGATCAAAACGAGTTATATCTCATAACTTTAAAATCTATAACCTATAACCCTTAACCACTAAACCCTATAACCAAAACCCTAACCCCTAACACTAATACCCTTACCAATACTTTTATAAATTAAGATTCACCCGTAGCTTAACAGTTATTACCCTTGACATTGTAGTAGTCTTAACATTCGTCTATTCTCTCCTTACTACTCCTTCGTTCCATAATTAAGTGATCCATAATGGTATCTTTGATTGTCCCATATTAAGTGTCCAATACAATAAATGAATAAATCTTGATAACTAAATTTCTAGTTTTGCCCTTTGAATATATAGCCTATTAAGTTTTTTTCTACTTTTTGAGTTTTTAAAGTATATTTATTAGGGGTATAATTGTCATTTGATTAACGAATAGTTGTAACAATTTATTGCACCTAAAACTTTGTGCTTTTATGTTATGGACACTTAATGTGAGACAGAAGAAGTAATAAAATCTCATGTGATAAAGTAATATAACGTGACATTAGTTATGGTATTTCACATATAATTAATATCACATGTGATAAAACAATATAATGTGACACTAACTGTGGTTATTTTTGAAATTTTTAACATTTAATCAATGTTATCTATCACTTATGATATTATACTGTTAGTATGATTAAAAGGGTTAAATACACTAGTTTGTGAGGAAAAATAGTGTTTTAGTTTAATTTCACAAATTATGTTTGATATATGGTTATAATGGTAAAAATGTTTATTTTTAATGTCATTCATGATAAATCATTTAATGTTTTACACAAATATTTATGCTCATATCATGACATCATGCTGAGTGTTCAAACTTACGGATATGTTATATCACATGTGATACTTCAAGCGGGTTTGATTATAAAAATTAAATTCTTCGTTATTCACAAACTTTTATAAATAAAGTGTTTTGATTTAAGTCCAGACATATCCGTCGTCGACATAACTCGATACGACAACTACTCTCAACTAGAGTTATCTCAATTGACTATGTGGCGTCAAATGATAACATCGCGGATTCGTTTAAAAAAGGCTTAAGCAGAGAGTTAGTTAGTAAGTCATCTAAAGGAATTGGACTAAAGCCCTTGAAGGAATGAGTTTCTCTGAAAGAAAACCTAACCTAGTTGACTAGAGATCCCAAGATCTAGGTTCAATAGGACAACCTGATCATAGACATGTGGGGGAAGTCAAGTCAATGTGGGGGAGTTACTTATCTTGTAACCTCCTGGCCCATTCCTATAATAATGTGACTTGTTGAGAGGTCAAACATATGGCTTTAATCGTTCAGTTACTTCCCTCTGGTGATGCGATACTTTCACAACTTCATTCTATGCAAGAACTTATTGCTCAGGTTGCATTTCCTTTTTTGACGCAATGCTACATGATACCTTTCTTGCCATACATGGTTTTTTTTCATGTTTTTCTTGCCATTCACGTTTCTCTTAATGCTTTTCTAACAATTGTCAGTTTTGCGTAATTTTTTTTCTAGGTTATAAGCAATCAAAAGGAAACCCAAAAGCAGATACCAACGATGGTTGCAACTACAGTTACTAAAGAAGGCCGCAAAATCGAGGCAGCAATAGGAAAAAGCATGGAGAAAACCTACAAAGCTAATTCTGATGCTCTTTGGGCTCGGACTCAAGAAGAGTTTGCAAAGCAGGAAAAGTCAAACCGAGATCGCAATCAACAAGTGTCCTCTCTGGTTACCAATGGACACAAGGACTTGCTTGCAACATTCGAGAAATTGTTGAAGAAGGAAACATCTGCACTCGTTGCATCTGTGGTGCGCTCAATTACTCCGGTTATTGAGAAAGCAGTGTCTACAGCGATTACAGAGGCTTTTCAGGTGACTTAATCTGAACATTATAGTTCGTTCTAAGCATGTTATTTAATTCAGGTCTGACTCTAATATGTGTGCAGAGAGGCGTTGCTGATAAGTCTGTAAATCAATTGGAGAAATCGGTAAATTCTAAGCTCGAGGGTAGTATTGCTAGACAAATTCAAACTCAGTTTCAAACTTCCGGGAAACAAGCTTTACAGGTATTCTTTAGTTCATATTTGAAGTCATCTTTCTGAGTTAATAACGTCTATAAATCTTGTTAATCATTACTGGTAATTGTTATTATACATATTTTGGTCTGAACCTTCATTCTATCTTACAGGAAGCACTTAAATCGAGTATGGAGGCTTCTGTCGTTCCTGCCTTTGAAATGTCTTGTAAAGCCATGTTTGATCAAGTAAATGCTACATTTCAAAAGGGAATGATCGAACATACGAGTGCAGCTCACCAGCAAGTTGAGTCTGCACATTCACCTCTAGCAATTGCTTTGAGGGTAAGAGATTAAAACCATCTTACATACTCACGATACCGAGAGCCACATAAAGTTTTATGATGAGATGCACCGTCAAATTCTTTTGCTAATATAACCTATGTTTATAATATTTTGTTTCTAGGATGCCATTAATTCAGCATCGTCTATGACTCAAAGCTTGAGCGGTGAATTAGCTGATGGCCAAAGGAAGTTGGTAGCTCTTGCACTTGCTGGGGCAAATTCTGAATCGGTGAACCCATTGATGACCCAAATTAGCAATGGGCCTATAGGCAGTTTTCTATGCCGTTCCCGTATCTTGAATTTTTGATTTTTGCCGTTTCTCGTTCCCGTATCGTCTCCGTATCCCTTTGCCGTTCCCGTTTCGGTGCTACATAGATGGAGGCGCCATTGGATCCAACAAAAGAGCTTTCTAGGTTGGTATACGAGCACAAATACGAGGAGGCTTTTACTGCTGCCCTACAAAGAAGTGATGTCTGGATTGTTTCCTGGTTATGCTCTCAGGTATTTATTTCTCAGCAAAGTTTTTACGATTTTATAATAATCTGAGCTGCATAAGTGCTTGTTCAAGCCCTAACTTCCGATTTTGATTGTTTTCAACTAGGTTGACCTTCAGGGGTTGCTAACAAGCAATCCTTTGCCCTTGAGTCAAGGAGTACTACTATCGTTGCTTCAACAGCTGGCTTGTGACATCGGCAATGACACATCAAAGAAACTTGCATGGATGATGGACGTTGTGGTAGCTATAAAGCCATCAGACAACATGATAGCAATGCATGTACGCCCCATATTTGAACAAGTCAAGTCTATCCTAAACCATCAAGAAAGCATTCCCACAACCTCAGTAGCCGAGCGTTCAAGCATAAAGATTGTCATGAAACTCATCAGCTCCACACTCGGCACCCTTTGATCGGTCTGCCGGATGGATGGTGGTTCATATATATTTACAGAGGGACTGTTTGTACAAAGCTTTAGAATTTTGTAATGGCGATAAAATTAAATGTCTTGGGTTTTTGTTTTTTCTTGCTTTGTTATTTTATTATGATGAATGTTTTAGGTCTACTGTTTATCCAAAAGTTGTACATTTATTCTTATGTATTAAGTTTTTGTTCTTGTAGAGGTTGATTTTATGTGATAGTGTTTATACTTTTTATTTAATCCAAAGTTTTGTTTTTTTCAATTTTTTTTTCAGCTTGTTCATTTAGCTATTGAGTAGCAAAATTTGAATATGGTTTTTAACTTTCAATATGTTGCGCTCGATTTGACTTGACAACACTATGTTTAGCTCGATAGCTTTGAGAGCCTTCACAAAGAAAACTCGAGCTCGGCTTGAAATGCTTGATTGTATAATGATGTGTTCTTTGAATCAGTTATGATTGAAATATAACATGACATTTAAATTTGTTTCAAACTCTGGTTCAGAAAGCTTGATAAAAAACTAAATACAATCTCTTTTAAATGCTCATAAAAGTTCACGGTAGCTTGATTCGAGGCTATATAGCTCGAGCTCGACTCGTTTGAACATTTCGAGCTCATAATTTAAGCTCGAGATCGACTTGCTAGCTCGATAAAACTTCGGCTCAACGAGCTCGAATCTAGGGGGATTAGTTTGGGGATAGCAACCCAGTGGCGGAGACACAGGGATGGGGCAACTAACTATTCATAAAATACTTATTTATTTTTGTAATGTCAATTTTTAGAATTATGGAAGTTGCTTCTTAATCATAAATTTTTGACTTCTGCACCCATAGCAACCAATAAATAAGTCTAACAATTATAGGATAAATGGGCCCAAGTCTGGTTTATGGGTTGAGGGTATAAAGGGTTTTCACCGTTATAAATGGTGAATAAGAAACTCCTAAAAAATTTCTGAAAGGGTTCTGTTCGGTTCAACAATCAGGCAACGGCATGGCCCCACCACAACCACAACAGCGGATGATGCCGCAACGATAGCCGCCACACATGTGGGCCCAACAACAACAACAATTGGCCCCACAACAAATGATACAACAATATGGTCGTGAAAACAGTACGTTGTGGATTGGGGATTTGCAGGAATGGATGGATAAGACTTATGTTTCTATTTGCTTTTCTACTACTGGAGATGTTGCCGCAGTGAAATTTATCCGTAACAAGCAAAGTGGACAACCCGAGGGATATGGTTTTATTGAGTTCACGAGTCGTGTAAGGGCAGAAAATGCTCTCCTGACCTACAATGGGACACCGATGCGACCAGAATTTTAGGCTTCATTGGGCTGCTGCCAACTGTTTTGTTACCAGTCGACTATAACACTCGTTGTATTTTCTTTTTGGTATGATTATATTTAGGTTTTATTACGTTAATGTTTTTTCTTTACTAGTTTACTACTTCTTCTTTGCTAGTTTATTATTTTTTTATTTCGTCGCTTGGAATGCGGGGGAGTATTGGAGGATAAAAGCCTCGGTTTGTGGGTTTAGGGTATACATGTTTATTCAATGTCTGCAATTGCAAATCACATTTATCACTTTAGGAAAAGGGTCAAGTCTATAAATTAGAACCCCGTGAACCTAAGCAAAAACAAAAAAGAACGGGGAAACAACCAGTTATCGAATTGGACGAGGGCGATGAAAATGAAGATATGGAAACAAGGCGACTCAATATCTGTTGGAATAAGAAAGAAGAAATCTTGCTAGCCGAGGCTTGGATCGAGCACTCGCAGGACGCGAATATCGGAAAAGACCAACGGGATGAAATCTATTGGAACAAGATTTCCACGACCGAAAAACAGGTCCGGCGCGTACCAAAAATATGTTGACGGGTAAATGGACCCAAATGCACGGTGATTGCCAACGGTTTAACGCTTATTACAAACAGGCAAATCGTAAAAGAGGGAAAAATAAAGCTGACTTGATCGAGACTGTGAAGACGGTGTACTTGGAGTGAGTTGGTAAAAAAGTTCAATACCCTCACGTGTGGAAAATTTTGAAAGAGTACCCCAAATGGGATGCGGCGGAGCCGATTGATGAAGATAATCTCCAAGAGGTGTTTGGTCCGGATAAAAGAGAGCATCCTGCCGGCAAACAACATGCTGTGAAAAAACAAAAATCGGTTGAAACGTCGAGGAGCACTGGGGGAAGCCTATCAGAGTCTGTATCGTCCCTTGTTTCTCAAGATTATAGACGTAAATGTGATGCTGCTGAAAGAGCGTACGAGGCGCAGAGGAAAAAAGATTTAGCTATCAAGAAGTGTGAAGAGATGAAGTTTCTCATGATCGATACTTCGAACTTGCAACCTCAATAAATGAGCCTTCATTGAAAGGCAACAAGCTGAAATAATGAAGAAATATGAAGATGCTGGTGCAGACGATTAGTTTCGTAATTTTATGTTTCGTTTCGTTTAATTTCCTTATGTTTCGTATTTTATTTTATGTTTTTTTTATGTATTGTATTTTTAATTTGTATGAAATAAATTATGTTTGTGTGAAAAAAATTGAAAGAAAAAAAAATAGTTAGTGGTGAGACCCAAGTGAAGAGGTGAAGGTGTGTTATGAGTGAAAGGGTATTTTTGAGTGGGAGTGAAAAGCTGATGTAGCAGCCTGTGGGGCCCGTTTTGTTTTGCGTAACGATTAACGGTTTGTGAGATATTTAATTTTTTAAAAATAGGGTGAAAGTGGGTTTTTTAATTAAATTAAAATAAGAATTAATCTAAACCATTAGATGAAAATAAAATGGATGGATAAGATGAAGCGATTTGTTCTTTTTTTTGACCATGTTCCTTATGGAACTTTTCTCATCATGCTAAATGTATGTTTACTATAATTATGGTAGGAGATAACACTAATAATTAATGATAAGGGTTTGCAAGTGTAAGAAACCTAAAGTAGAGGATGTTTATCTATGGGAATGAGGATTATATGTCGGTTGAGTTGTATATATAGGGCCTTTTTGACGTAATACCCATAATCATATCGTAAGTTTAACCCTATAAAGAGATCGATAATTTATACTGACATGTGATAATAAAAAAACCCTAACATCATCGGAGTAATACATCGGATCGGAGTATATACCAAATCATCTTCAACAACCATGGAGAACGAGGCCGAGGTTTCTATATCTATATTATAATAATGATAGTTATTATATATTTTCTGAATGTGTCGTGTTTTATTTAATTTGAATTGCATGCATGCAGGCTGCAATGATCTGTGTGGACAATAGTACATCGATGATGTCACGTTTGTTTCAGGAACAAGTTGACGCTATTAGATTCTACTGTACCGAAAAATTAAATGTAATTTTCATTAAAAAAATTATATAATTTTTCTTTCTGGTTGATGTTGATGTTGATTTTGTGTGTGTGTGTGTTTTTTTTTTTTACATTAGGCTAATCCAAAAAAGGTTGTCGGCATAGTTTCAACGTCTGGCTATTATTGTCGCGTTGCGGTTCAACCTACTAGAGATATTTCAACCATCATGGCTGTCGTTTATAGTTAAGTAGCTTCAATTCATTATTAATTGGCTATATATGTTGTATAATACTAATAATAACAATAATTATTATTAAATCAGATCTGCCAAAAACTAGTCTTTTGATTTTATTGGATGCTGTCGTTTTTGCTAAACAAGTTTGGTGTACCGACTTAAACAAAGATCTCAAAAAAAGGATTGTTGTGTTTGCTGGAGGGTATGTCGTCTGTTATCCACATTTATTTGTTACATATGCTGCTGTGTATTGATCAATTATTTATTTTATTTTATTTTTTATTTTTGCTTTCAGAGATATATATATGGTTACACAGATAAGAGCAAGAGTGTTGGACTATTGTTGAAAGAATGGGACATTGCTTGTGATGCTGTTAACTTTGGTTACCAGGCTTCACATAAGAAGGAACTTTTTGAAGCCTTGGTTGCTGTTGCACAAAATAATGGCAACTCTCACAATCTTCATGCTAAAGATGATATTATTGTCAGCCAGGCCTTATCAAGGTGGTTTATTTTTTTTATTATCATCTCTTTTTCTTAATTCGACTCACATTATATATATATATATATATATATATATATATATATTATATATATATATATATATGGATTATATATATTATTTATAATAATTTATATATAATGTGAATTAGATTTAGAAGGGGAGGACACAGATAAAAAAAAAAAAGAGATGAAAATAAAAAATTTTCAAAACCACCTTGATATATATATATATATATATATATAGAGGAAGGTTAAAATAAAAATACAAATATCCGTGAGAAGGATAAAAAAAAAATTTTAAAAGCTCTCAAAAAATTTCAAAAAAATTCCACAAAATCAGGTATGTTGGTGCATAAAATTTTTGTAAAAGAAGTTTTTCTAATGCACAAAAAAATAAAATTTGATGCACAAAAATTTTTTGATGCACAAAATTTTCAACTTGTTATAGTTTGATGCGCAATAAAATTTTGATGCAAAAAGTCAAAAGAAATTGGGTAGAAAAACGAATTTTTGATGCACAAAAAATCGATTTAATGCACAAACGTTTTTTTCATAATTTTTTTTCGGCAAAAATATTCATTTTTAAAAAAACTTCCTTCACAACTTTTTCATGCACCAACATACACGATCTTGTGGAATACGCTTTTGGAGAAAGCAGTTCACCACGACTGGACCTCGAGAACAAGGAACATTATTTGAAGATTCCCTTTGTTAGTACTACTGATATCTCAATTGCTCGACTCCTTTTGGGAAGATCACGACCGCAACAACCCTGCACCTGAAATTGCACAAGCAGAATACGCTTGCTGATTTGTATTTTCGTCTGTCGACCCCTGAATTGTTTAAGAGTTTTTCTCGAATGTTTGTATCTTTATGTTTTCTCTTGTAATACACATTTTCTTGCACTCACCATTCCGATGGGCTCTTGCTTCGTCTGCATTTTCTTATGCCTTATTGTTGGTAAGACTGCAGGTCCATTTTGATACAATTATAGCAGGTTGCTTCGTCTGCATTGAATTATGCCTTTTCGTTTTTAGATTCTTATAAGCATGTTATATTTTGTGAACTGGGTTTTGCGGTTGAGCAATCTGTTTTGCTATTATTCATTACCAAGATTTATATGGACTTTTTCAAACTATTCACAAATATTGTCTTTCACTGGTTTATGTCTACTCATGAATTGGACTTTTATCAAATGGTTCCCCTTGGTTGATTTTATTTCTAAAATCACTACGGTTAGTCCTAGGAAAGGTGAATTTTGTTAGTTTAGTTTCATCTTCTGATAAAAAAAACGCAATAACAATATACGACAGATGCTAATATAAGGAATCCAAAACACCACTTTAGCTGTTCTTATTGTATCATTATGCCAATCAATAACAGAAACTTCAGGCAAGAGCCCATGATCAACTGCTATATCTCTCAATATTGACATACGTACATTGGATAAAACAGTAAGTTACGCAGAGTCAACATCTATATACTACATATATAAAGCAAAAATGACTCTCTTTCTTCATTTAATACATCAAAAATTTTAAGGAATACAATATCTCCAATGTAGAAAGAAAACTTAATTTTAAGCATTACAAGTTTTAAAACTTTGTTTACAACTATTAAATGCATTAATACATTAATTCAACTCATATAATTAATGCTAACATTAAAAATACCCCTTACTCACACGTACAATTAATATAACATATGGTACAAACTAAGCAAGTTACTAATTTTATTATTTTAATTATAACACAAACAAATAAAAAAAAATACATTTTTGAACACATATTTGTCAAGCTTGGTTTTATATAAATCAAATAGTCATACTCAACAACAGAAAAACATTAATCAGTAAAATATTTAATATCACAATTGTATAATAAAAAACATTAACATTGGTTAAAGAGTATCCGCTCCTTCTTCAAGAGTTTTTCTACCTCTCCCTTATTGCATTTCAAACCTTCAACGATATCATTATTATTTTCTTAAATATGACATATAATCCTTAATATAAGTATTTTGTAATATTGCTGCTCATTCTTTTGACGTTAGTATAGATTTTTAAGCACATTCATATTCATGATCATATGCTTGAAAAGAAAGATTCGTGTTTAACTTTGTAAGACCTCCAAAACTAAATGGCCACTTTAGAGTAACAAACTCTTTTTGGCCATTTTAAGAAGCATATATTTTTTTAGGTAATTCACGTATTTAAAAAAAAACCTTGCACATTGTTGTGAATGTAAAAAACAAGAGATGAAGAAAAAAAATAAGAATACAAGAATGAGAGAGGAAAATAATTTCTTATTATTGATAATCACAGGAGATTACAATTTTATAGTACTTATATGGTAGACAAGTACATGTGAAACCCTAGTAGGTTAATGGGCTAATAAGATTATGATGAATATACATAAGCCCATAATATTTACAACACTCCTCCTTGGATATTCATCGTTTATTATACACTATAGATTGCCTCATTAAAAACCTTATCAAAAAAAACCCAATAAGATAAAAACTTGATGAAGGAAAAGAGTGCAGTGCGCATAATACTCCTCCTCAATTTGATCTATATATTTCAAGCATCGCATTCAATCTTCTAAACGAGTTGCTCGAATACTTTTGTTGGCAACAACTTTGTAATGAAGTTCACCAAATTTTTAATGTTAAGAATAAGACCTGCAAAAAAATATATATGTAGCTTCCAACCCAATATCAAATGCATTGGTTGAAAAGTATACAATGCATCTACAAATATTAAAAGAGAAAAATAAACTTTCCATGACGCATAGTAATTGCAAAATTGACAAAAAAACCTCACTTGCACTTATTTATGGTACTTGATGACTACTCATTCCTTAAAGACATGTGCAAAAGCAATTCATATAATATGCGTCCAAAATGATTTTGATCTATATAAGTATTTATTCAATTTGATCAAATAAAGTTATTAAGAACTTTATTAATTGTCTCTAGAAGTTGAAGTTGTGAGGCATGCTTGTGGCATTACATATCATTCATAAAATATGAGAGCTCTAATAAATCCCTTTTTAGAGAAAAATAAATACTTATCTCGCAAATATCAATAAGATATTTACATCCACCTCGAGATAATATGTTTCTTAATAATCAACTTATTGTTTTGTGAATTTATTTATTTCACAATTCAAGCGTTAAAACACATAACTTTAGAGCTCTTATTTCGGTTTCGCACAAAAACCGATGTATATCCAATGGATTTTACACATTGACATGTATGAACTTCATATTCTAATACTTTCGTATTTGCAAGATACTGTGCCTTTTTATGTTGGCCAATCATTTTGTTGAGCGAACATTTGGATATTAATTGATTTATGATCCTCATCATACATAATAGCAAGCAATATATTATATGTAGACAAACTTATCGACGTCATTTTGTTTTGATTCCATATGATTCAAGACAAAATAGAATTTATTAAGATCTCATTAGCTATCTGAGGTTCTTTGGAACCTTAATGTCTATTTTCATCGAGGATTTTATTTGGAATCGATTTGTCTATCATGCTTGAGGCATGTTATAATTAAATAGTGTCCTTGAGGGACAACTTATAATCAGAGCATGATTAGCTGCAATTTTGTTATTAACCAATATATGGCTATTAGTTTATCCATTGAATAATTAATTTATAAAATTTCTTTTGAGGATCAATAGAATATGATAATTCATTCTAAATTTGCAGCTACTTCTCTCCTCCTGAAGGAATTATCCTTCTTTTATATCCCATGTGCAATAAGGTGGAGTAATTTGCACAAAAAAAACTAAAATGGGATATGTTTGATTTATAACCAAAACTATTTATAAAATAAAGAATTTATAATAACATATTGGCATGATGCTAATTTTCTTGTTGTGTATATTATAACATGACCCCATACAACAAGAAGTTTTTCTTATTTTCATTTAATAATTTAGAAGTAATTCATCACATATACACAATGAATTACTTATTCTGGAATGTTATGCTCGTATTTTAATCAGTCGAGCTATTAATCATGCAAACTTGAGGTTGCAATTTGATGACCATTTAGACGATGCATCGATATTAAACTCTAAATGATTCATACTATGGATTTGTATTCTTACATTTATCCATTTGTTTTCTTTCTAGGAAAATTGAGGGATTGAGTCCTCATTCTAGTTGATAGATTAATAATCAACTTCTTTTGAGAGATAACAACACTAGATTGAAGAATCGTTATTCTTCTATAGTTTTCGCATCATTAATGACTCGGGATGGTGTAACTGGCCATGCCAAAAATATTATTATTATTGCTCATAAACTTATGTTATGGCTATGATTAGCTTTTACTGATCTTTAGATAATGTATGTCGAGGAAGATACAAAAGAATATAATGCATCCTTAATATTTAACTTTGTTCCTCATGACAATTTTATATTTCTTTTACGAAGCAAAATGTGTTAGCATAGATTCTTAAATCTATGAATATAGTGTGTACTATCTTTAATACACTTGTATTTTGCATACATCATAATGTATTTTTTTTTCATAAATAGCTTTTTTGTTTGCTCATTTCTTATTTTATTTTGCCACTACTAGTGGTTTGTCATTGTCATACTACCTCGATCTTATCATTTACCATGAAAAATGATCTTTAAACATTTATCATACATTATCACATTCACATGAGGGAATGGGGATCTTATATTGATCATTTTTTATCTCATTCACTTGAGGGAATGAACATCTTATGTTAGCATTTGATCTTTAATATTACAACTTGATGTTGCCAACCAGTTTTTTGAATTAACACGACAATAATTAAACTTATCTTATTTTGATTTTTTTTATGTTGTCTCAATAGAACATAAATTGTTCTTGTAAACTTCAAAAAAGTTTAAGAGATCATTAACAAAATAAAAACATGAAACTATAAAGAACATTACACGTTCATATATATTATAACAAAAAGAGTTAATTTAAATATTACCGAGCAGATAGTCACAAATGCGAGTAATAAAGTGATTACTATTAAATTTTGTGGCGGCAATATCAAGTAATAAATACAATAAAGTTATGTTAACGGTTAAACAAAATTATATGTCTCTTATTAATTGTTCCATGTAAAAGATATATTGCAGAAGACCACACAATCAAAAGGAGTATGTCTCATGTCAAGTTACATTAGAACCTAAAATTGCAACAAAAGAATGTTGTCTGTCTTAACATATATTATATATTAAGAGACTAGATTTTAAACATATTATATTAACAGATTATATTATATTAGGCTATATTCATCTAAATATGTTAACAAACCATTACAAAATTATTAATAATAACAAAAAACTAAGGATGCGTATATTAAAACAATAAACTAAGATGCATATATTAAAACAGTAAGAAATACAATAAATAATAACAATAGAACTTGAGGTTCTATATAAAATTAATATTTAGCAATAACATGAGGTTGTGCTATTGATTCTATTAATTGAATCAAATTAGAACTAAGGTTCTAATAATTTTTTTCAAACATAACATGAGGTTACGATATTGATTCTTGAAAGAATCATATTAGAACTCGAGGTTCTAATTTTTTATTTTTTTACCGTAACATAACCATGAGGTTGTGTTATTTTTTTTTCAATTTATTATTATCTCTTTGTAGTCACAAAAGAACATTTAATGTTCTTCATAACTATAAAGAGTTTAAGAGATTAACACGAAAAATAAAAACACGATTCCCTTTATGTAATCATTATAGAACATTTATTGTTCTTGTAAATTACGATAGAGATGATTACTAATAAATTACGGTAAACCAAAAGTGTCTTATAAAAAAAGGTAAAAGAAAAAAAATAATTAATTAATCCCAACAATGCCATTGAAACAAAGTCGGATAACTTTTTTTTTCTTTTACCTCTTTTTGTTTAAAGCAAAGATCGTGCTGATAACGTGTTGTGAATGTAAAAAACAAGAGATGAAGAAAAGAATAAGATTACAAGAATGAGAGAGGAAGAGAATTTCTTATTATTGATAATCAGAGGAGATTAAAATTGTGTAATACTTATAGGGTAGACAAGTACATGTGAAACCCTAGTAGGTTAATGGGCTAATAAGATTATGATGAATATACATAAGCATATAATATTTATAACACACATAATTATAGTAACTATGTGGAGCTTACCAAGGTGAGTCTTTTACTCACAAGACCTCACTACAAAAAAGAATGTCATTTTACACATTTTATTAGCTACATCCTCACACATAAAAGTGTGTACAAATCCAAAGTCCACACTTTCTTCTAGTGTGGGGATAACCGGTGTTACAAAATTATTGTGAATCGTCACTCTTTTTTGTGAATATATTGATAGACTTTCACACAAGTTAGTGTAGAGAAATAATTGAAAAGTCCACGCTGAAAAGTGTGAACAAAGATGATGGGGCTCCACTCTTTAAAAAATTCCACACTCGAAAGTGTGAACAAACCAACAAATGCCAACTAGAAAAAAAGCCGATGGATGAGAAAAATCCACACTTCAAAATGTGACAAATTATATAATGTTATTCACAAATTATATCCAGATTTTTATATCCGGATTTTTACAAATTCCAAATTTAAATCTGCAATTAAAATTATGAAACTAAACAAATTCCAGATTCATTACAAATTCCAGAAAACATTACATATTCCAGATTCTTATTGCATCTTAGGACTCAATTACCAATCATTGTATAAACCGGATTCAACTTGAGACTAAAAATCATAACAAATGGTACAACTCAATTACATTGAACTCTATGTAATTACTCGTTACTCCTTTTTGCTCAGACTCAACAAATGCTCGCCATTCTTGAGAGTTTCCTTTGACCCTTCGACTCATATCCAAAGCAACCTGCAAGATAACATATCACAACATTAACAAAGTAACTTATCCCGGCAGTTTCTTTGTGTATCATATGCAGATTGTGATATAGGAAAAACAAACATCCTCACGACTGCAATTACAAAAAGCACTACTGTAAATCAAAACAATGTCTGAAGTATGATATCAACATTTAAAACACAAATAGCCATAAGTCTGGTATAGTAAAAGGGGGACCCACTTGCTAAATTTTGATGCCGAGAATAGCAAAGCAATTCCCGCTACAAGCAAGACATGGCGCCATCCTTGTGTTGCTGCAACACGGCAAAAACTCTTTCTTCAAATATACACAGAAATTATGCAGAAAAGAGTGTCTAATTTGCACACGCTCAGGGACAGAGCTTGAGCATAAATGTTAAGGGGGCAGAAGTGTTATCTTATAATTTCAAAGGGGCCAAAAGATAAAGTACAAAAATTTAGCACTTGAAAAACTCAAAAATTACACTAAGCACCAATAATTTTGGAGGGGCCAAGGCCCAGCCTAGTCCTAGTAAAGCTCTGTCCATGCACACGCTCCCAATTGAAAAAAGACGCAAAATGACAATTTTTAGAATATAAAAATAAATGAAAACATATACCTTCATTAAGATAGACGGATACAAAACCAGCAGTCCCACGAGCAAACATAACATCAGCAAATAGTTGCTCGTAAGGTGACATTACAAAGCTGCATTGTTTATTCTCTAACTCCTCCTCAACACCGACACCGAATCCTCACTACTAAACCTCAAAGCTTCTGATCCTTTTTACAATGCATATCCGAGTGAGCAAGTCCCTGAGCGTCTGCTCGCGCTCTAGATCTTAGAGTGTGTATAAGAATCATGTTTTTGATGAAATTTATCAGAAAACACCCGAGAGCGAGAGGAGGTGGATGCGAGAAAGAGTGTGAGCGGAGGTGTGTGAGGGTGATAGTGGAGTAATGGAGTATGGGATGGATGTGTGTTGGTCTGGTCTAGAGTGAATCTCACTTAGATGAGGGAAGGTAGGATACGACCACCATATCTCCGGGTCGACGGAGCGAGAGGGGAACGAATGCTCAAACTCTGAGTGATGAGAGAGCGAGAGAAGTGCGATTTAGTTTTTTCAATGTGAAACTTGTATGCTGAACCACGTATGAATTATAAATAAAAAAGTTCCCGCATTAAATGGGGCGGGGGGTGGTGGGGGTGTGGGTCGTGAGACACAACTAAAGTTCATAGTGAGTGATGGGATGGTTATGTGTATGTATTATATGAGTTGGCTTATTTGTATTATTAAATTTTTATTGATAAGTTATTAAACTATATCTCTCAGTATGTGGAGCGTATTCGTGAGTGCGTAAAGTGTGTGCGTCAAGACCTCACTTTAAATTCTATAAAACAAAATTCAATAGTTTTTAGTGTTAATTATATTGTTTTATTTTGGTTATTATTCAAGTGTTTTGATTGTTATGTTTTATATGTGGTTATATTTTCGCGAGATTATTTTTAGTCGACAATAGAGAGTAACACGGAAATAATTCACAAAATATATCAGTTACCTTATTAATTATAAACGTGTACAATATTCCACATAATTTAATTATGTTTCTAGCTTGGAGAGAAAGAATAGTCAATAATATCATAAATAAATAGTTATAGAATCTAACTGTAGATAATCTGGGATTTTGGAATACACACTCTATTTTTTTTATTTATTTAATTCTAAATATTTACAGAGAACAAGAGAGATGACTACTTAAAAAGTTTTATGTTGTTGGTTGTGGGGTTAATGAATTTTGTATTGTGTGGATTATTGGTATGGTAGTTATGTTTTGGTTGAGGTGATGGGGGATGGAGTTTAGTATGGGTGGGGTAAGATGTAGGAGTTTGGTGTAATTGGGAAGATGATTGTTGATAGGAAATGGAAAAGATAATGTTGGTATTATTATTTGTGTTGTGGTTTGGGATGTATGTAATTGTGATTTTTATGATATTGGATAGTGTTTTGTTTTAAAATACTTTTGTTTATTTATTTGTATATTATTGGGGTTTGATTTTTTGTAATATTGTGGTGAGTGGAGATAACATTTTTATTAAAATACATTAAAGTCTTAACTAATAGATTAGATTTGAGATCAATTAATCGATACATTAAATATAAATATCATAACGATAATATTTAATCCGTAATATTTTATATTAAAATTTTCATGTACCATTTGTGATTAGCATTGAACTACATTACAACTCGATATTAAGTACACAATTTATTAATTTGTTAGTGGTGTAGACCAATATTCAAACACGAGTTGTTTACTCTTAAGTAGTTATTTACTCTAAATCTGACATTTGATAAGCTCATAATTATGGCTGATAAACCTATCCATCAAATAAGCTAAGACAAACATCCATATAAGAAGCTTAATCCAAAGACTCAAACAACTTATGTGCTTATAAAAAAAGCTTAGATAAGCAATACAAAACCACCATCTAAAAGTAAATAAGTCGCAATGAGAATAAAATCAAGTGCATACCAAGGCAATTATCCAAATAAAAAACCGGCTTCTGAAACAGATATTCACTCTTCCTAACTCAAACAAGAAGATCCTCGTTTCGATCAAACGACGCATAAATTGATAAATTTCAATAAATTAGCCTCTCTCGATAACTTCTTCCTATATTAACTCATCAACCAATGGCCTAAATGAGCTAAATCAATCACATAAACTCAACATAACATGAACTGACCTAGCTTAATATCACAAACAACATGAACTGATATATCAACTAACATTCAAATCACATAACTGACCAACCTAGCTTCAAATAACTAATAGAAAACGAACAAAGTATTGCTATGTTTACTTGTTGAAAAGTAAAGATGAAGCTATAGACAAGTTTGTTCTATACAAAACCGAAGTTGAGAATCAACTTGGTAAGAAAATCAAGGTTGTACGAAGTGATAGAGGAGGTGAATACGTGGCTCCATTCGCCGAGCTTTGTGCGAAACATGGAATTAGACACGAGTTCACTGCTCCCTATTCACCTCAGCAAAACGGTATTGCCGAAAGGAAGAACCGTACCTTGAAAGAAATGGTTACTGCCATGTTGATTAGTTCTGGTATGAGTCAGGACATGTGGGGGGAAGCCATTCTGACGGCTACTTATCTTTTAAATAAGATACCTCGTAAAGAAAAGGAAGAGACTCCTTATGAATTATGGATGGGAAGAAAACCATCATATCAATACTTACGAGTGTGGGGTTGTTTAGCCAAGGTAGCTGTGCCAACTCCCAAGGCCCAAAAGATTGGACCTAAATCTGTGGATTGTATATTCATTGGATATGCTAAGAACAACACTGCTTATCGTTTCATTGTACATGAATCGAAAAATCCTGATATCCAAAAGAATACAATAATGGAATCTAGGAATGCTTCTTTCTTTGAAAATATATTTCCTTGTTTATCAAAGGAAACTGGAAGCTCATCTAGATTAGATGACAAAGTTGTCCAAGATAAGAGACAAAGAGATGATAATGATCTCCAAGATGAGAGACAAGATCAAACCGAGGAAGAAGAAGTTAAACCAAGAAGAAGCAAAAGGGCAAGAAACAAGAAATCGTTTGGACCCGATTTTGTTTCTTTTATGGTAGAAAATGAACCCACATCTTACCGAGAAGCGGTAACTTCCTCGGAAGGGCAACAATGGAGAGAGGCCATCAAAAGTGAAATAGAATCTATTTTACAAAACCATACGTGGGAGCTCGTGGATTTACCTCCTGGTTGTAAAGCACTAGGCTATAAATGGATTTTCAAGAAGAAGATGAAAGCTGATGGCACCGTTGACAAATATAAAGCAAGATTGGTAATCCAAGGGTTTAGACAACGTGAAGGTTTAGACTACTTTGATACTTATTCGTCGGTTACGCGAATAACCTCGATTAGAACAATAATTGCTATTGCCGCATTAAGAAATTTGGAAATTCACCAAATGGATGTGAAAACGGCTTTTCTAAACGGAGATTTAGAAGAAGAAATATATATGAACCAACCTGAGGGTTTCATAGCTCCTGGACAAGAGGGCAAGGTTTGTAGACTTGTTAAGTCGTTGTATGGCTTAAAGCAAGCTCCCAAACAGTGGCATCAAAAGTTTGACCACACCATGTTAGAGAGTGGATTCAAAATTAATGAATGCGACAAGTGTGTTTACGTGAAGGACACAAGTGCTGGATATGTAATTTTGTGTTTGTATGTCGATGATATGCTTATCGTTGGCAGTAACGACAAGATAATTAGATCCACTAAAGACATGTTGAAATCAAAGTTTGACATGAAGGATATGGGTTTGGCTGATGTGATCCTTGGAATAAAGATCATACGAACTCAGAATGGACTTGTGTTAAGTCAAGCACATTACGTGGACAAAATTCTTAATACTCATAATGCGGGGGATTCCGGCCAAGCTAGAACTCCAATTGACACCAGTTTGCATCTATCTAAAAATAGAGGCTTAGGTGTTGCCCAATTAGAGTATTCAAGGATTATTGGCATGTTAATGTACTTGATGACAGGTACCCGACCTGACTTAGCATATGCAGTTAGTAGGCTAAGTAGGTATACGAGTAATCCAAGTTATGCACATTGGAAAGCTATAACGAGGGTACTTCATTATTTGAGATACAGTCGTGATTATGGACTGCATTATGACAGACATCCTGCTGTTATCGAGGGATACAGTGATGCAAATTGGATATCTGACATAAAGGATTCTAGATCGACTAGTGGATATGTGTTTACACTAGGAGGGGCCGCTATATCTTGGAAGTCTTCCAAGCAAACTGTTATAGCTAAGTCCACGATGGAATCAGAATTTATCGCGCTTGATAAATGCGGGGAAGAGGCGGAATGGCTACGTCAATTCGTAGAGGACATACCAAGGTGGCCTAAACCGGTAACGGCCATTAGTATACATTGTGACAGTAAATCAGCCATGGGAAGAGCTAAAAGTACAATGTATAATGGAAAGTCCAGACATATCCGTCGTCGACATAACTCGATACGACAACTACTCTCAACTGGAGTTATCTCAATTGACTATGTGGCGTCAAAGGATAACATCGCGGATCCGTTTACAAAAGGCTTAAGCAGAGAGTTAGTTAGTAAGTCGTCTAAAGGAATGGGACTAAAGCCCTTGAAAGAATGAGTTTCTATGAAGGAAAACCTAACCTAGTTGACTGGAGATCCCAAGATCTAGGTTCAATAGGACAACCTAATCATAGAAATGTGGGGGAAGTCACGTCAATGTGGGGGAGTTACTTATCTTGTAACCTCCTAGCCGTGACTTGTTGAGAGGTCAAACATATGGCTTTAATGGTTCAGGATGAAATCATAAAGCATAAAGATTCAAGATGAAATCTGATAGTATATGTTTCTAATGATTCAAGATGAAATCACCTATGTGAGAGAGAAGTGGGGTCGCTTCGAAGGGAATTGTGGGGGCGCAATTCCTAAGAGCTCTTGCAGAACCAGGCTAGTGCTCATGACCATGACGGGCACGACTATAAGGACTTGACAAGGTTAAGGAGAGTCCTGTGTGAGTATGTATTGTCGTCTACATAAACGGGTGTTGAGTTCAAGGACATCACATCTACTCAGACCTAGGAGACTAAGTGCATCTCACAAGGAAAGGTTCAAAGGGTCACACCTACCTATCCTATGCAGGACTTAATGGCAGAAATTTTGCTAAAATTTTTAGGTGTTTTCGACCGATCTCCATTCATGTGGGGGATTGTTGGAAAAATATGGTTTTGCAAATGATGTTTTGCAAACTTTGGACACCATTTAACATATGTAGATGTTATATGTCATTGTATTAGAGTGGGGCTTTGTGTTCTCCTCTATGAGAGCTTCGCAACGAGCTAAAGTATATCCAAAGTGGAGTTAAGATGAATGAGATATCTTGTCTCAAAGTGAGACACGTGGAACACAAAATATGGGAAACAAGAACTATCCCACATCGCCCAAAGTGTGAAGTGGGAATGGGTTTATAAGGAACCTTTTGTAGTGACCTCTAAATTCCTTTATGGGGTTTATGCTCCCACGTCTACGCGCGCGGGGTGGGGGGTTGCAAAAAATGGATTTCTGGGCCAAGATGGGTTCGGTTCCACTGAACTCATGCGAGCCCGCGCGACCTGCGGACACGAATGCAGCTCCGGTGGTTCGCCTACGCGGCAACTATCTTTGGCTTGTTGACCAAGATAGGGTTTGCCTATATTACGAACGGTTCTCATTCATTTTTGGCACGCAGAAAAACGAACTCCAAATATACCATACGCAGAAGCTTTTGAGCGGTCTTTCCAGCAGTCTTCGTCGATCTTAAACCTCGATCCTTTCCGTAATCTTTCAGGTCAGATTGTCTAGTCCGGCTGTACAACAGCTTTGGACGTTGTACCCTGGGAAACAGACGGCGAATCTGTTTTAAGGGAATCGTGTTAAACACGAGCCTCGTTCTTTTACTGCTTTTATTATCTGTTATTATTTCGGTTAATTTACTTGTTAATGCTATTCGATCTAAGCTAATAAAAGTATGCAGGTTTTCCAACAGTCTTAAAATAGATTCTGTTTAAACAGAATTAAAAACGCTTTTATTATTCGAAATAATATTGTTAACAAGTTTTCGTATAAACTGTTTCTGTCGAAACCTAGATAGAGTTTCGCTAAAAATCAGGTAACAAAACAGATTTAATTGCAGTTTTATAGATCGTTAATAATTTTTGAATCAGTTTGCGTATTTAAACCAAGCTTTGATTTAATATAAACTGGTCTATTTTATTCATTGAAACCAAGACTGAGTTTCTTTGAAGCAGATCCGGTACAAGCGGATACCGAGTGATTACAGTTTGTTTAACTGTTTGTGTTAATCTTTCAGGATGACTAACACTCAAACTCCTCCTCCTGCGACTACTGTTGTGATCCCAACCGGTGCGCCGGCTACCAACACAGTGGCTAATCATGCAGAAAGACCAGAAAAGTTCAATGGTCAGAACTTTAAGAGGTGGCAACAGAAGATGTTCTTCTATCTCACCACCTTAGGCCTTGCGCGGTTCTTGAAAGAAACTGCACCTCAGGTTGAACCTCCTGCCGAAGGTCAATCCTCTAATGCACAGGCTGTGCAAGCTGTGGAAGCATGGAAACATTCAGACTTCTTGTGTCACAATTATGTTCTGAATGGTTTGATAGATCCTTTGTATAATGTGTACTGCAAGACCACGACTGCCAAAGAATTATGGGAGTCATTGGAACGCAAGTACAAGACAGAAGATGCTGGTACAAAGAAATTCGTGGTAGCTCGGTTTTTGGATTACAAGATGGTTGATTCAAAGAGCGTGGTCAGTCAGGTTCAAGAGTTGCCCATCAACAAGGTCAACTTTGGTATGAACAAAAGATATAATTTATGAGATAGATTTAGTAGGATTATGATAAACAGATGTTATAACATACCATAAGAAATTCCTAGATAGGAAAGAAGCTCAAAAAGAAAAATGAGATTTAAGGCTAAAGTAGAAATCGGCATAACTCTTCTAAGAATCTTAGTAAACTGCTTAATACCCAAATGAGTGCTAATGATAAGTTTGGGCTTGGGTATGGGGATCACAGATATGATGGCATTTTGAGCTATGAAAATGAAGTGTTGCAGAGTGTTTTTATGAATAAAGAGAGTGAGTTAGAAAAACAACCTTTGTATGATAGGTTTGTTACAGCAGATGGAATGCATGCTGTACCCCCACCCATGACAGGGCGGGAAATCATATGCCCTGGGACCCCTGATATTGAAGTAGAATTAACTCACATTTTAATATGGTCCAAACAGACTCAACTAGTGAATTGATATCCCAATCAAGTGAATTTGATACACTGGGATGTGATATTCTAACATTAGTACAGAACCCCTAAGGAATTATTGTTGAACCAGTCTTGAGTCTTTTGTCAATGAATCTAATGTAGAATGTCAACCTAAGGTCTGGTCTGATGCTCCTATCATTGAGGAGTATGAATCAGATAGTGAAGATGAGTATGTGTCTATACCAATAAAAGAAAAAGAAACACCTAGTTTTGCTAACAAGCAAGTAAAAACTCCTAGGGAAACTGTTAAGAATCAGTTCACACATAGTCAAAAACCTAAAGTTGATAAGAAAGAGTTGGGGTATGGGTTTACTGTAAGAGCATGTTTTGTATGTGGTAGTCTTAATCATTTAATCAGAGATTGTGATTTCCATGAGAAGAGGATGGCAAGAAAAGCTGAGTTAAACAATGGGTGGAACAATGTGCAAAGAGTGAATAAACAAAACCAATTTGTTCCTTCAGCAGTACTAACTAGAACTGGTAAAATTCCAGTTAGTACTGCTAGAGCTAGCGGTACTAAAAATTTTAGGACTGCTAGGCAAAGTTTTAACAGACAGACAGTACTAACTTGTGCTGCTATGGAAGTTAATACTGTTAAGCCCACTGTGAATAGAGTTAGACCAGCAAATGTTTTTCACAAAACTCATTCACCATTTTCAAGGCCTTTCAAAAAGACAACAGTACTTAGAACAGATTTTTCAAAACAAAAAGTTAATACTGCTAAGGAAAATGCAGTTAGTACTGTTGGGGGAAAAAGGGAAACTGCTGTTAAGCCCTCAGCAGGTTGTAATTGGAGACCACAAAGATACCATGGTGGATCCAAATACAATAGTGGGTCCAGTCTTGGAAATTGTTACACTTTCAAAGATCCACTAGGCAGACTCAAGCCCAAACAGGCTTGGGTCCCTAAGAGAGTCTAATCTCTTTCTTTTACTATGCAGGATTATCCACACAGAGCTCTAAAGAATAAAGGAATTGTTGATAGTGGATGTTCCAGGCTGTTAGGAATAAATCTTCTTATGACTTAATACTGCCAACAGTACTAAAGGAGTTAGTACTGCCAGCACAAAGTTAGTAC
>BQNB010023554.1:28101-51514 GCA_026074375.1 Tanacetum coccineum
CAACTCGTCGATACGCCACCCCGAAGAGGCCTCATCATTATGAAACTCCCTAGTAATATAGTACTTTGATAACTAATACAACGTATGATTCTATATAGCTACATCACCGTCTACTCGTGTTTGCGAAATAATATTTAAATTGCATTTGCTAAATATTATTCGTGTATTTGAACTCGTATAATCGAATATATAATTCAATTGTCTTTGTAAAATAATATTTATAAAGTTTAAGACATGTATAAATATTATATAAATGATTCTAAAATGTTTCGCAAAAATTTATTTTAAAAACGAACCAACACTATTCACCTCAGGAAATAGTGCACAAGTTAGAAAATAATGCGTAACTTTCTCGTTTTAAGCCCGTTTCTTACGTTTCTTATGTCCACATTTTCGTATTAAGTCGAGTTATCAAAATATAACATTTTTAAAATTTTAGTTTTTCTGATGAATAGTAATTTTTACTGTTCATAACAGACATATACTTATTTTTATAGTTTTTGTTATCGAAAACTCGTAAACGTCGTATTTTATTCGTTATAGCTCCGTTTTTAACGATTCTTTCGAGTACGATCTCGTAATTAAAAATTATATCATATTTTTGATGTTTTAAAAATATCACTTTCTGTAATGAATAGTAAATTTTATAAAAATAGTTTTATAAAAGTATTTCTCGTCGTAAACTCGTAACTAACGTATCTTTTTTGTTATAAATCGGTTTTTCAAGTTTCTTATCATTTTGGAATCGTCATGAGGCGTATTATTTTTATGTAATGTCAAACCTACTGTATGAAGTCGAAATCAAATCACCCTTTTATTATCCAAGTGTGTTCATTTATAAAGAGTTTGTTTTATTAACTTTATAAACCCTAATTTATACATAATCATGTTTATACTTAAACAACATGTTTACATACTTTTAAGTTCATTAATCCATGATATATATAATCATATGACATAAGAAAAAGTGCTTAAATTCATAGACATTAGTAAAAACCCCTTTTACATATTCAAAAGTCCTAAGTGGTGATTTAGCCATAAAGAACATGTAAACATATAAAAATGATGAAAGTAAAGACATGAAGGTTTTTAGATAACCTTATTATGATGTAAGATGATGAACCAAAGTATCTAAACCCTTGTTTAGATATAAAACCCTAGCTTTCCATTTTAAAACCCTAGTTTCACTTTTCTTGATTAATACTTGAAAAAGGTTAGCCAATGCTTGGAAACACCTTAGAATATCTTAGGATAGATGTGTATAGGTGTGTATGGGTTGTATAAAAATTGATATGGGTTTGGTTGGGAGCTTGCTTTGAGCCGTGGCCTAATATGGAGCAAAAGAGAGGTTATGTTTGATTTTTTTCTAAGTGTAAATGCATGAATGAGTTATCTTTCTTATGTATACATGCAAGTATGGTGCAAGACATGGTCAAAGAGACAAAGTAAGGTTCAAGTGATGGGTCTTGGTCTTAGGTATGGTCTCATGAGTCAAAGAGACAAGTATGGTGGTTTTAAATGAAGTATGGTGTTCATTTATGAAGTATGGTGTCTTTTTGACCAAAGTGAAGAGTTTTGATATATTACTTGTACACTTGGCAAGAATTTCGAAAATAAGAAGATGTAGGTGATGATGTTTAGTAATTTTTATGTATTGGGTATAAATGTGGGTATTTGTTGAAGCGTAGAAAAGTTTTGGTGGTTCCGGGAGTGCCTAAACGAAATTTATCGCGAAACGTATACACTTTATGTATCCGATAAAAATAATAATGAACAAAGTTAATAATTATCCTCAAAATAATTATATAACCCTTGCTTGATGTAAACATTTAATTGTTTGATGTCCGTTTACGCTAAACGATAATTTTTAACTTACGCGATTTAACTATTAAAAATAAAAGTAAACGCGTACGAGGAAGAAAAATAAATAATTAGTAAAATAGATAACGTCGTAAAAGACCTGAAAATACGGAATGTTACAGTCCTTCCCCGTTAAATGAGCCTTGTCCTCAAGGCTCAAGTTGCGACATTTGACGAAGGTACGGGTTTAGGACTACCAACCATGTTAGTATTAGTGAATAAATAGGCCCAAGATAAATTAGTTGCATCATTCATAAGTAAAATTCACAACACAAAAGCCTAGTCTGAAATTAAGAAAACCTTCAATGTAAATAAAACATAATTAAACATTGCTCTCAGGCTCGAAACAAAGTTTAGTGGCGGATAATAAAGCTTCGAATGTTTTCAACCGTCACTCAAAAATCGTAATCCACCTGATTCATCTCGTCCTAAGGAAACTGGAAACGCGCAACATCGTAACCCACCCGATTTTGATATTTTATATTTGAAACGCGTAAATCCTGAAAAAGTCAACGTCTTCCACGACTCCTGCCACCTGATCTTCCTGAGCCACCTGTCCTCACACCAGGATTGCGAGCAAATTGCATCCTTAAGATGCCCGAGTCTCGGTCATGCTCATCAAACTTATAACCGTGTAGAGCATCTTTAGCAGTAGCTGCCTCGGCTGGACTCTCAAAATCAACGAAACAGAGTACCAACGGATCCCCACTAGAATGTCTGGATTCCTTGGTCACAAGTCGGACTTCCTTGTAGCCCACAAAAGGACGAAATATATGAGCCACTTCTCTGCGCGAACAATTTGAAGGCAAACCCTCAACAAATAGTGTTTTGCTGGCATCAAGAGGCAAAGCAATTTTAGGCCTCCCACCTGCTAGCCTTGTATCCCGAGCTTTTGCAGCACCCCCCCCCCCCCCAAAACCCACCCCCCCCCAGAAAAACCAAACAAACCCCCCCCCCCCCCCCCCCCCAAAAAAAACGGGGGGAAGACCAAAACCCCCAAAAAAAAAAAAAAAAATAAACACAAGCTGCTAGCTACTGCAAAAATATCATACCTGCCATGCCAATAACCCAACAGCGAGGATCTTCTTGAAGACGGCCACCAAGTCCCGTGTTTATGGGTCTAGCAGACTCAATGCCACCAAATGGGGGAAGTTGCGCGACACGCAAGTAACGAACATAAGATGCCCTAATGGTGTCAGAGTCTTTAACCACCAGGTGGGTGTGGGTTCCTCTCTCATCGTCTCGGGTAAAATAGCCAGGCAAGTCACGACCACCAGAAACATCGTAATCGGAACGCTGTCGTTTTCCCATAACTGAAAGCTGCTGTTGCTGCTGTTGCTGCTGTTGCTGCTGTTGCTGCTGTTGCTCGTATTTCCAGTATGAATCACCCATCCTTTCTTTTTTCTATATAAATTATTACTGAATACTTTATTTATGTTAAGTGAATAAACAAGAAGAAAAGGTTATTGTGTGTGATTATTATCAATTGTTGCTGTTGTGTGATTATTGACCACTATTTATAGTGGTAAAACCCTAATACCCTAAACCCACAAACGGGCTTGGGCCTATTTATTCACTAATAGTTAGAAGCTGATTCGTGTTGTTCCTCTGATTATATAAAGCAAGAAATTTATAACCATTAAATATATGGAATGACTTAGGATCCATATCCATGGTTTAACGGTATCTGTAACAAAGGGATAATTATATAAAGCAAGAAATTTATAACCATTAAATAGCTGAGATGATTTTTGAAACTCTTATCTCATAATATTCCTAATGTAAAAATAATTGTGTAGGTTGCTAGACTTTGCCAATTATAGGTATAAGTGTTAGGTGCTACTCCAACTCCCAAGTGGAAGCTATTGGATTATGGTAGTCGGCTAGCATTTGTACATTACGAATATGTGAGCCTATTGGGGGCACACACGTTAATACACGGAGAATGCGTTTAATACTTCACAAATATAAACCGAGGGACTAAATTGGACAAAAACCGAACTCTAAGGGGGACACCAAAGTGGCCGGGCCCTATGGGAGGTTCTAGATGGGTTTTGTGTTCAATTAGCCTTTAAGGAGGCCCATGAAGGTTTTCTAGAATTAGGGTTTGGGTGCCTATATAAACACCCATAACCTACCTTATAATTTGCTCATCCTAAAACCTTTCCTCCTCCCTCCCTCACCAAAATTGCCTGGCCCCTCTCGAGGGTTGTTAAGGTTCTTAGTCTACACCTCACAGAAGTCGGTAACCCCAATTAGATTTCAGGTTCTTTAGGAATCAGTTTAGTATTTTGGTATTAGAGGTTTATATAAACCTAAATCCCATTTTAATTAGTTCAAGATCACAAAGGTTTGTTTGATTAGGGTTTTGATCCAAGAAGATACAATTGTTGCTTTGTTCGTGAAGTTAAGTCTAGACAACTTAACGTGTTCGGTTGACGTGATTGTGTGAGCAACCGTAGAGGTGATTGTTTTAATCACTTATTTATTTTCAAGATCGAATTGTTGAGAGGTACTCTTTCTATTTACTTTTCATGTACGTGTTAACCATATGCTATTACTAGATCCAATCCGCTGCGTATTCGTAGTTACTTGGTTGCCTAGATGTTAAATCTCAACAGTTGCATCACGAGCCAACTCATTTTAGCTTTATGGGTTATATGTTTTGTTTTAATTATACGCCTAGTCTACATGCCTATTATTAAAACATAAGCTATGATCTGCTATGTTTTATATTTTATTCATGTTTTACTAGTAAAATATTAGAATGATATGCAATTCCTTGCCATAACTGAATGGGGCGATCTAGGTACTTAAGCAGAAAACCTAGTGAGGGTCTTATGGTTCTCCATTTGGGGAATACTCGCAAGAGAACTCGGATTTTACATGTTTACTTGTATGCTTAATGTCATCTTTTGTATTATGAATCCATGTATGCATGATTATTTAATGTCTAATTGTTTACACGCCTAAATAAATATGACATATGACCAAAAAGATGATGTGGATGTATGTCTATTAATTTTACACGCCTAATGCGTGCTCATAGTGACCAACCATTTGTTTCGTGGAAAACTATTTTTTGTGAAGAAATTAATAAGACGTTAAACTATGAAACTTGTTTTTCATGAATTATAAACTGGACCGCCTATGGGACTCATGGGAAGTACGGCTCATCCACTAGAACAAACTATAAGAGAAGTTTAAGGCGGGTTGTTTTTACGTAATTCCCTAAAGAAATAAGGTTTTTAATATGCTTCGCGCTGACCTGTTTCTCCTCTTCTTTGTGTGTTCGATTGGAGTTACCGTGAACCATGACATGTCACTACAGTGTCATTATTAAAGGTTTTTAAAATCAGTGATACAAAGTTGTTTTGCATACTTGTTTGTACACGCTTTTAACACATTTATGTGCATACCCCTATGAAAATTTTAAGTCTATGCCAGCCAACCAAGAACACGTGCAATTGGTTTGACCGCTTTGGTCAGACCTTAGGGCCCTACCAACCCATGGCGAATTTTGTGTACTGGTCAGACCTCTAACGATTTTTGCAAGTTCTTGCTTGGTCGACTTAATTCGAGTAGGCTTGGTCAGACCTTGGACCCGAGGCATAAGATGATACTAAACATGCTCTCAAACATTATTACATGCTGACTAATGTTTTTGACAAGTATCATAAACCTAAGAGTTGCATTAAATGCAATTAACGCTCGACGCTTACCTCTTGCCCCACTTCTTTACGCCCTGGTCAGACCTTTGGTAGTAAGTGGGAGGTCAAGTTGGATCTTAGTCTTAGTTTGTTAATTAATTGGGTAGTTAATTCTATTAAGAATTTAATTATCGAAAATACTAAATTGAACTTTCTATGTTCTGATTAATTGTGTTTTGCAACATAATTCGTAAACGAAAGTTTGTTCTTCTATAAAAGACAAACATAGTCTCTTTTCCTAATAAGAAAAGGTGAGACTTACTTCTATCTATACTCATTGGTTGACAAGAATAATTGAAATTTTTTAATTAAATTAAACTCATTTACTGTCTTTCATTACCCTTCTTTTCGGCTTTGAAATAATTAAAAGATAAAATATTTTGAGTAACTAGAGAACATTTTTTTTATAGCTACCAAAATAAATTACATCTTGCATTTGTCACGATGTATGAGTTTAAACCGCAATGAGTAAAGAAATTACTAGCATATCTGCTAGGTATTTTTCTTAGACTCATATTATTCCTTAAGGTGCTAAATACCCTTGTGGCTATGCAGACAATAAGGAGGAATTGCATGCTAAATATTCAAGTTAAAAGAAAGCATAAATGGCTAGTCCCTCATCTACATAAGTAGAATTTCATATTTTTGCTCAATACCTAAGTACATTGCTACTTGTAGGCATTCTAAGAGAATATAAAATAAAATACTTGCTGTTTGATTTTTACTGGAGATGTAACACTTACAATGTGGACAAATCCAGTAGGAGCTATGCATTTTATTACTGAAATGACATTCTTGTAATGGTGTCAAATTCAGTGAGAGCTACAAGATTTATTTCCTTGTTAGTTGCCTATATTATTTCTAGCTTGCTTTGAAATAATTAATTACTTTCCGAATATGAACAAACACATGTTTAAGTAAGATTGCATTTTATTTTGTATGATAACAAGTCCCATATCTGAGGTTGCTTTCTGAAATGTTATCTATAGAATAATAATCCACAATTCCCATATTCAAACATTATAGTTTGAAATCTGCTTGTAATATCTATGACACTATCATATTGTTTATACAATTGAGCGCTTGTCGTATTGTTTTTGTTTATCTTAGATAATGTTGTCCCGTACACAAGTGAAGAAATCTTAATTGTGTGCAAGGAACAACATATAACAATATGATTATTGGTTTCTCTTTACCGCAATGTAATAGAGCAAATCAATCTACTAGGACTTAAACACAAAAGATGTTTGTTGCCCTATTACATTTGAAGTCAAGATATAATATATAACTACTTCATTTAATTGACTATATGATTTAGTTAATATAATCATGGTTAATGAAATAATCATAATTATTGAAGTATGAAATTAACTTGAAATTAATATTGAACTCAAGAGTTTGCGTTCATGATTACTTTAGTGAGTATAATTATGTTTGCTTGCTAAGACATAATTATAAAGTTCTTGATTTTATCAATGACTCATAAAATAAAGTAAGTAGTAAAATTGTTATGTCTTCTTGTTAAAACATTAACATGATGTCCTTGAATTATTCGGAGACTTGTAACTTATAACTTTAAAAAATGTTTTGTTTTCTTGAAACACATGAACATAGAGTTAACATGAGGTCCTTGAATTATTCAAAGACTTAATAATGTATAATTGACATGTTTACAAGAACATGGAAGTCTTGAATTGTTCTGTCTTCTTATGAACACATGAACAAAGAGTTCTTGCTTAATTCAAGAAATATACATTATAGCATGCTCTTGGTTTTAAAATACTGTGTTTTCAATTTGGCATGACCCAATTGACAAGTATTTAACCTAAGAGAATAAGTTTATCTAATAAATTTTGATGGAGTCTCATAATCCATACTCATAGAATACTCTTTCATTAATTTTGGTGTGTCTAATGTGTAAAGACAAACTAGGATTTATATTGTTTGATTCATGATAGCTTGAATTGCTCTACCTCTAAAATCTATCAAGGTTAAAAAAATTGCGTGTGTCATAGATACACTCAATATAGTTTCAACCTAGAAGGTAATCAAGACATCATCTTTGGATTGAGATGAATCCCATTATGTCTTGATGAAAGTTCTAAAATTTGTTAAAATCTTATGAAGCATATTATTAACAAGCTAGAGATGAGAACTTAAAATGTGTTTTGTGTTTTCCCAATTAAGAACAATCATATGTTGCTTAAATACTTAGTATTTAGAGAGTTTTCTCTACTTACAAAAGTAAGTGGGAGCATCTGTAAACCTTAAAAATATTCAAGAACAAAATACATAACCTTCTAAATCCACTTGCTAATGTCACACTAAGGTTTAACATGTAAATGTCGAACCAAAGTATATTAGAACTCACATTCATAAATCCGCAAGGATGCCTCATCACTTGATTGATATTGTAATATCAATGCTGAGAAATATAAATTAAAGTAATCATTCAAACCTGCTAATTGCTAAGATACATTATCACATCTTGAATCTGATAAAGGTCTTAGAATTATGAATGATAAGATGCAGTCCTTAAAAGCCAATCAAGTTTTGATTGATCTTTTATCAAAATGTAAACCTGTGAGGTTAGAATGAGTTTCTTTTGAAGAAAGGCTCATAAGGACAAAATTGTATACAAATTAATGTCTGACTGATGATAAGAATTTTGATCTTACTCAAGCAATTGACTATGATTAAATCTTTCTTTTCTGCACGTATTAATTATATAAAGATATCTAATTGTCATACAATGATTTCTTGAATCTTAAATAAGTCAAATTAAGGTTCATAACTTTTTCCTGGATGGTTACCTTGTCGAGGATGATGTGTGATCATAAAGGGTTATGAGTCTATATTTGAAATATGGCAATTAAGTTTTAATACTCTTTCCTTAATGATTACATTTGCGAGGATGGTGTGTAATCAAAAGGTCATGAGTATATATATATAATCTTTATATAGTATACAAGATGAAAGAATTCAAGTATGGATTGGATCATGCATCTAGGAGCTAGGATCTTGAATTAATTACAATATGATTCTGATTAAATTAAGATGACACCTGAGTACATCTGACATTGAGTGGGAGCACCATGTTATTTTCTTAAATTTGTATGTTGTATGACATATTGAAAGTATCATTCCACATAAGCTAGATATTAATCCTTATGATTGGAATGAAACTTCACTTGGGAATTTAGGAAAACAAACGACCTTGGAATAAATGTTTATTAAGATAAACGTATGCGGAAATAAAGTCCAACACAAATGCAATATGTCATTGTAGCAAGTCTTAAATGATATATTTCACTTGAGATAATTTAGTACATGAATGGAAACCTTGTGTTTTTTTTTAAATAAGGGTTCATCATGTATATATATTATATCGTGTATGTGACTGGTTATTACTTTTTCATGTTAGCAAGATGAGCCAACAACAACAATATCTAATTGAGAGAATTTAGATAACAATATCTAATTGAGGGTATTTAGATCACTGTTATATAAAAGTTTACGAATTATGAAGCATAGCGTTGTATGTGTCAACTGATGCTAGAGAATAAAATCCCCCCAATTCTAGTTCAAGAAGGATTTCATCATTTATGATAAATCTGCTAACTAGATATGCTCACTTAAGAGCAGTATTGCATTACATATTAAAGAATGAGAATACTTTACATTTTTAAGAAACTGTAAAGATGACGGTCTGAGATAGGTATGTTGTTGAATTCAAATACCTTATAAAAGGTACTATTACCTTGTCCATACTATGACTCTTGCAATAGTATGCACGTGAACAAGAAGACACTCATCTTATTATTCAAATCTTTCACAATTATGTGAATTTGAAACAAGTATTCGGAAAGTTTACTCAGATGACTATTTAGTTTTCTTGCAAAAGAAAAGTTGAGAATGTTGGAAACATTAGACTTCAACTTACTAACTAGTATCATGCATATCTGTTTTATTAGTATTTGGATAATTGGGATTGTAAGACAATTTTTTACTTTCTGATGAATAAAGATACTTGGTATTTGTTATTCATTCATATAAAAATTGTTATCCTATATTTGCATGTTTAATCCTTGAATAATTTTATCATTCTAAATATGTCCATTGTCGGTTAACAATATGGGAATATTGTTATGTAAGGCAAATGTGAGTGTTGGTTATATTCCTTGAATATATGGATTGTTCCCACCAAACTCATGTGTATTCACAAGGGATGCATATTGGATACCCCAACCTTCGAATATTTACTTTTGGATCCTCGTCATGGGTAAATGTCGAAAATGGTTTAAAAGTCATCCTTAGACTTGAGATGCAAGCAAGTTCTGCATGTGTGGATATCACTTTTTGATTATAAGTCAAACGCTATCCTGAATAAGGTAGTCATAAAGGCTATTTTTGGAAGTGATGTGAAGCAGCATCTACAACACTTGTAGTCAATAAAGAATTTGTTCCTCCAATTGTTATGTGCAGAAAGATACCATTGGGCCCTCTCCAGATTTAATCAGATAATTGTATGGCCGTACCCAAAGGGTAATGCAAGATGATTCTTGATTACATTTGGTATATCTGAATTATTTCTATAACGAGAAACATAATGTTAAACTATATGGAATGAGTTAGGATCCATATCCATGGTTTAACGGTATCTGAAACAAAGGGATGATGATTATAAAGCAAGAAACTTATAACCATAAAATAGCTGAGATGATTTTTGAAACTCTTATCTCATAATATTCCTAATGTAAAAAATAATTGTGTGAGTTGCTAGACTTTGCCAATTATAGGTATAAGTGTTAGGTGCTACTCCAACTCCCAAGTGGGAGTTGTTGGGTTATGGTAGTTGGCTAGCACGTATACGTTACGAATATGTGAGCCTATTGGGGGCACACACGTAAGACACGAAGAGTACGTTTATTAAATACTTAATATATATTTATTTATTATTAAGGATTTAATAAGCTTCACGTTGATAATTTAAATAACAGTTAGTTACCGTTATATTTTATAACTAACTCAACAACTATTTAAATATGAACCGAAGGGACTAAAATTGACAAAGCCCGAACCTTGTGAGTGTCACTTGTTGGCCGACCCATATAGCTTCTAACGGGGTTTTTTGAGATAAATTTTAGAGACAAAGGATAAGTATTGTATTGTGATAAGAATTATGAAAGTATCCTAGTTTATATACAACTAGGGTTTGATGGCTATATAAATACCCTATCCCTCATTATAATTATTCGTCCAATTCACAACACATACGATATATATTTTATATCAAAAGTCAGTCGCCACTTTTAATATCCTTAATCCCTACGCCTAAGTGATGAAGCAGAAAAGTTAAAACAACTACTGTAGCACATGCATTCAAACGCATGAAGTAGTAAAAACTAAATCCAAAAGTGCCTTTGACTTTTCTCCTTGTCTATACATGATCGGTTGGAAAAATTACATGCATACGTAATGCTTTGCATGATATATTTATAATATATATGCAAAGTGTTGGTCTTTTCCACGTATTCGATGATCTGTGATATATCCTTAGGGTTTCGATCTACTTCTTCCTTTTATAGTTTAGGCACATTCGTAATTCGAATCGTGTTTAAACATATACTAGCATACAAGTGTTGTTTGGTTTTCGGTTCAAGTTATAAAGCATACACCATCGGTGTTTGGAGCTCGTGAAGTTACGACTAGCATTGTTGCGTACTTGTTCGACGTGTTGTGTGAGCAACCATAGAGGTGATTGTTTTAGTCACTTACTTGTTTCTTGATCAATTGGCTAAGAGGTACGCGTTTTCTATTTACTTCTTATTATGTGTTAACCTATATGCTATTACTAGATCCATCCGCTGCGTACTCGTAAGCTAATGGTTACCTAGATTAGTTAAATCCCAACAGACGGGTGGGTTAAAAAAGGGCGGGAACAAGGTAAGGGAACATTCGCTTTTATAGAATTAAACGATGGATCATGTCAAGATAGTTTACAGCTGGTGATGAGTTGAGTGATTATACGCCTACTGGTACTAGTTTACACGTAGAAGGCGTGCTGCAAATGCCACCCGCTGATAAGCAAGGCTAGCAGAGTATTGAGTTGAGAGTTGTCAAGGTTTTACACTGTGGGTTATGTGACGCCACCAAGTACCGTTGCCCAAAACCAGGCTCACGCTTGAGTTTTTGAGGGATTTTACTCATTTGAGGGCTAGGACTAATACTTTGAGTTCTTTTTTCTTTTTTTCTAGGCGTAATGATATATCGTGTTAGATTGATTAAGTGAGAATGTGATGCGTCTATTAGTTAGCGTTACTTTTATAATATAATGTCATGTCATAATTATTTATTGCGTTTTTATTACGACTAATACTGTGAGTTTGTTTTGTGTGAAATGGTTTACATTTTGGTGTTTGAATGTGTATCGTGTTTGTTCTAGTATTGTGTTTGGTTACAATTGTGTTTGTCGCGGATAATGTTTGTTTTCGTCCTACGACAAACAGTCTAACACTATAAGTTGGATATTGTAAAGTTAATAAGATGATTTGTAGGCGTGCTAATATGTTGAAGACACATGTGAATTTAACCGGTTGTAACGAGGAGCGAGAAAAATGTGTGATGAATTGTGTAGGTTTGTATTTAGGTCTATGAATTAATCCCTTATAGCGTTAGTTTAGTAAATATGTTACTGCTGTCATAATTGTTTATCTGTTTACTGAGTTTTGATTAGGGATGAGCTTTTTGGAGTGTTAGCTTTTACCGTTTAGAGTATAATGCTTGTTTGGCAATGGTTGTTAGCTTTTGGATTTTGTTCAAACGTTTCTATTTATTTGGTTTTCCGAGGGGGAAAATAAGTAACTTTCATATAGTTCTTTATCTAATTATTGTAGGTTTTCTTTGACATTGTATAAATAAGCAAATCTAAACACTATAACCTGTAGTGGTTAGTTTTAAGCTGACCGAAGCAGAAAAATAAGCAAATCCGAAACTGGCTTATTGGTAAGTTGTTGTTGGTGAGTGATTACTGATCATACTTTATTTTGTTATTGTTTCAGATTTCTGCTATTATACGTATTCGCAACCAGTTGGCGCTTGCCACTCAAGCCTTCTTTCCTGGAGCATGGGGTTTCTTGGGTTTTCCTACTCCAATTATCACGTACAAGTGATGTGAAGGGGCAGGAGAGCACTGTTTTATGGCCACAATGCTCTAATAAACGAGCGTGTTTTTTTAGATATAATTGGTCAAAGGAGTTTGATCTAGAATCCTCCTCATCGCAGAAGATGTGGATGTGGATAAGGTTTGTGTGCTTAACGGAAAGGTGAGAGATAGTTACAGATGAAATTAAAATTCTGACAATGCTGGTAGTAACTGCAATAACAGCTGCTGTATGTTGGAACTCGATAAAGACCATTAAGAGAATCTATAAAGCTTTGAGAGAGATCATTCTGAAACCTAGGTATTCCAAAGTATTATGTTGAGAAGTGGTTGTTTTCTAGAAGATTGATTACAGTCAAAGATTTTCTGTTTTGCTCGTCTATGGCTGTGTTTTCCTATATGTGTATCATGTGTCAACTTCAAGCTGAGACGTATGCTTGGCACCTGGTAGTGTTTCTCTTTTCGGGGCTACTATTTAGAGCTTTATCTTTGTGTTTTGAATCACATCTCTTACTCACGACATCTAGCTGGTGTAGTTTCTTTTTATTTTGGCATGGTTTGAGATACGACGAAATTGCTTTTGGCTTGATTATTGATTGGTACAGTGTATGTGAGATTACCTAAGACACGTTCTTTTTTTGATATGCAAATTCTGTTGTCACTTTTGATGCTATACACTGATAGTTATTTAATCTTATTTATGAATAGTATTTAACCAACGTATGCTGGATTGAGTTGTGGCAAACTGTTTTTTTTTTTTGCTGATGGCATTTGTTAGTGTTTCTGTGTCAGTTGGTTACTTGACAATCTGCGTAATAGAGATGGTGTTTCTTGGTAGATCGTTAGATTGAAAAATGCTGTATTAAGCGGGTTACTAATATGGTTGTTCAACCACCTTTTTTTTTTCTTTTATATTTCTTTTTTTTTTTTTTTTTTTTTATTTTTCTGCATCATTTGTGCGTCCTTTCATACACAGATATGCGGTATTACTTGAGGAAGCTGTTGCCAAAGGCCTCCAAGTTTGTAAGAACTTGGTAGATAATGGGTCGGGTTGATGTCTCGCATTTCCGTAACATGAGAATGTAGAGTTTTTTATTTCTGTGGTTACCTAACATTATTGACTCTTGCTCTGTACGCGCCTTTTTCTCTGTATCGCCTGTGATTCACTTTAAGTCTGCAGTTGGTTTGGTTAGTTTTACTTGTCAGTGTTTTTGTCCGTGTATTACATAAGGGTTGGTGTCTTTTGCATTTCTCTTTCATTTTGGATATTTGTTGTCGACGTTCGGTGTGGAGCGGGGGGGGGGGGTTGTGATTCTTTTCTTATCTTTTTTTTTTTATTTTCTCCATCTTATTTTCCATTTGTTTTCTTTTTTTTTTTTCCTTTTTTTTCTATTTTTTTTTCAATTGTTGTGACATGAAGCTTAACGAGGACAAGTAATATGTTAGCTGCTATATGGATGTTCTTGTGCCAAAGGTTGGGTTTTCTCACAATTTTTGTTGAGGTTTGCTTTTCATAGTCTAGTTTTTAGTCTTTTGATATCATATTGCAGATCCTATTCAGCTGATTTTTTTAATGTTCATATCGCTACTTACATATTCAGCCAATTTCTTTCCATTTACTTCATAACGCACTTTAAAATTTGTCTTCTTTTAATAAATAATATCATTCTTGTATGATTCGATACTTGTTACATAAGAATAGGCTAGCTTCTTGATTGTGTGTATTGAGTTAAAATTCTGAGACAGTAAAGTTTTCATACTTTACTCAAAATTGCGATCACCAGTATCATCTCGCTGTTAGCCATTATATATTATCACTCGCCTGATTCGCCCTTATATATTTGGTATATTTTTATAAAAACTTCACTTAGGTAGCAAACGAGCTTTGTCCCTAAACTCCTAGTTGTAGGAAATGTTTTGAGGCAATTTCTTCGTTTTCTATATTGAATTTTGTTATCCGGTTTTACTCGTCTGCGTGATACATTGTTGTTGTCATACCGGACACATGGCTAGATCTCGATATATATTTACTTAATTTATCTACTTACCTGCTCAGGCGGGATTGGGTATCGTTGTTGTGTTGATTGCAGACCTGAGTACATTATGCAACACTAATATTATGTGTTTTTCGATAGGTGGGCCGTGGGTGAACTTATCGGTGGGAGCCAAAGGGAGGAGAATTATGAAGTCATCAAGGAAAGGTATGAGAAACACACCACCTGTCTTCATTATCTTTCATCAATCCTAGATTTGTTACATGCCAGATAGAAATCTCTGGTAGTTAAAGGTTTTGCGCCCCATATATGATTACAAAACTTATATAATTGCAATAATAATCTAACTGTTATGAATTAGAAGATTTCATCGGCTAAAAGGGCAATTTGGACATTCGATTTTTAATTAGCTTTACATCTATTGCTTTACTCATTTGAGCTATTTGTGGAAACACAACGGCTTCCTAATGAACATGAGACGTGTGATAGATGTTTCATGGAGATAATAATTTGTTCAATGGATATGCAGGATGCTTGAGATGGGGCTGCCACTTGAGCCATATGAGTGGTACCTGGACTTGCGTCGCTATGGGACTGTGAAGCATAGTGGATTTGGTATGGGATTTGAGAGGATGATTCTTTTTGCAACAGGAATTGACAACATCAGGGATGTAATCCCCTTTCCCAGGTTTCCAAGAAGATCAGATCTTTAAGATGCATGGTACATGGGACGGACGATACAAATACGCGTACACAGATCAGATCATATCATTCCTTTTTTTTATTGTGTTCGGTTACAATGTTGGACAAGTTGTATGTTTTAGAGTCGTGGGATTAATTTGGTCGGTAGTTTCAAGTTAGCGTCGATGTAATTCTAGCTTCTTTCTGTTTATCTATATGGACGACAATCTTGTATATCGGGTCAGCTTACATCGATTCAAATTAGTATTTCAGCAGTTTTGATACCTCAGTTTCGCAGATCTAGAAGCTAAAATGTAAAACTATAACAAAAGACACTGTAAAAAGGATCATCTAACTTTTTTGAAAGGCAACTATACACGTATCCACATCATAGACGGAACTTTGGTGAACTTGTTGAGAGAGCCGAGTACTATATAAGTTTATTTGAGAGTCCTAAAGTTGTATTTCTTTTAAGCAAATATAAGTAAATCTTCAAAGTTTTGGGAGGGTCATGGGCTCGTGACCCTCTCCGGTCTCCACTAAGATCCGTCCAAGTATACCATATTGTCACACCATGTAATAAGAACTCTTAATGTTCAACCTCTTGTATCTCAAAGCGAACAAAACATATTTGATCATATAACACGGACCGGAACTTAGGGGTGAGTGTTGGGGGTGTTCGGACGTGATCATGGACCCATGTGATGGTTTGTCGCTGATTACAACGAAATTTTTTCTATTAAACAACTCTCGATTTAATCTCAAAATTTTTGTGTCACATAAATAATTGTCGTTCGTTATTAGGTTAGCCATTTAATTATGATCCAAATGATGAAAAATACTTTTTTGTTTAGTTAGTCCATTAATATATGTTTTATTAGTTTTAATGAAAAAGTACATTTTATTTCTTTTATACTCAGTAAAATAAAATTCCGCAACTGATGACTTAAAAGTCCTTATTACCAAATATATTACTTTTATTAATGGTGACATGACAAAATCATGAAAGTCGTTGCTTGCAACATAAAGAAAAGATGGCAAAATCTCAACATGACTCAAATATTTTTTGTATATTGATAAATTATTTTATGTGAATAATAAACATTAATACGAAGTTAAACAAATATATAGGTGTTCAATACAAGTCAATATTCTAAACCCTTTATATAATCATGTATTCTTGATTAATTTAACCTTTGAAGCTATTATAATTTAGAGCAAGTTAGTTGATATGTAACATCGATTATTTGGTGTGTATTTGAATATGTAACACAAAATTAAAGTAGATAACAACAACTATATATATGCAGCTAAATCAAGATCAACAATTTCCATATCATTTGATGTAGACTTGAAACCATAATCGCAATAACTTACTACGAAAAATGACAATCTAAATGTGCGGATGCCATCAGTTTTTTCTCTTATAGAAAACTTCGGTTTCAAATGAAAACGCCAACGACAATCCAATCGGCATTAGGTTACCAGGGGTTCCGTGGGTACCGGGACATTTATGAATTTTTTCGATGTTGTGTTAATTTTTGAAAATAAAATCGATTTCTTCTAAATACATCTTGAATGCACCAGATCCATCGAGATGTGTGTCTAGTATTTCAGTTGAAAACATTTGTACACCCGATCATATTTGGTCCTCGTTCCGTCTCGGGTCGACATATGCAGCCACTTGACTCTGTTTCTCCTATACCTCAACTTAATCAAATAGCCAAATTTGTAAACAAAACCAAACCACTTAACTCTTGTTTAAAGCTAATCCAACATTGAATTATCTTATGAAAAAATAAAGCGATTTATTAGATAAACTACATCAAATGATATTAATAAGAAACACAACTTCTTTAAACTGAAATTTGATCAATCTTAACTTTACAAATTGGTTACATTATTAAATAGGTTAATTGTCTGAAGATGTATTATATTTGACATTTTTTTTCATTGTATGTAGAGTATTTTTTTTTTTTCAATTGTGACACCAACCTTTTAAATTTCGATCATTGCGTTTATTTTGTGACCATTTTACCCTTTCTTTTTTCAAATTTCGAAGGGTAAAACGGTCATTTTACATGGCAGAATAGTCAAAAAATACACATAATAGCACGAATTCAAAATGTTAGTGTCACAACTGGAAAAAAAATACTCTACACACAAATGCACAATGACAAAAAGTGTAGTATAATACATTTTCAGACAATTTACCCTTATTAAATCCAATGTCAAATCTAGAAACAATTTAACCAACCATATTAAAAGCTTTATAAATTGTACTCATTTTAAGCCAGAACATAATGAAATGAGGTTAAGTTAAACCCATATTAAGCACCCATAATTTAATCCAATATCTTTAATAGACGGTTTAAACTTACATCCATAACTAATACTGGTATTAGTGTAAGATTTTGGGTGTTTTAAATGGAAATTGTTTGTTAACACACGAAAAGCATGATCATCAAAAACTTAACACCTTAAATTCATGAAAATGGACCCCACTAATTCCAACGTGTCACATCATCAATGGTTCTACATGGGCCCACATACCCCACAAATAAATATACTTGCATCTTCAATGGTTTTTTTCAACATTGTCTTACTTCATAACCTATCCTTTTTACAAACATTTCATAACACCTTAAAAAGATTTTAGCAGAGTTTTAGATGGAGAGTACCGATTCGTCGACATGTTCTCAATACCCAAATCTTCCTCCCGGGTTTCGGTTTCATCCAACGGACGAAGAGCTTGTAGTTCATTACTTGAAGAAAAAAGCTTCTTCGGTCCCTTTGCCTGTTGCTATCATAGCAGAAGTTGATCTTTACAAGTTTGATCCATGGGAGCTACCAAGTAAACCATCGTTCGTCGTAGATACTATGATTAATGAACTACAGATATTGAATTTTGTTTGTTTTTGTGTTCTTTGATTAGGTAAAGCTATTTTTGGCGATCAAGAATGGTACTTTTTTAGTCCACGCGATAGAAAGTACCCTAATGGAATGAGGCCTAACCGCGCAGCCACTTCAGGGTATTGGAAAGCTACTGGCACTGATAAGCCAATCTTGTCATCGACGGGAGATCAAAAAGTTGGAGTTAAAAAGGCGTTGGTTTTCTATGGTGGAAAGCCCCCGAAAGGGATTAAAACCAATTGGATCATGCATGAATATCGACTTGTTGATAGTACTTCTTTCAAGTCTCCCACCATGAATTTATCAAGCAAGAAAGGCTCTCTTCGGGTATTTTCTAATTGCTCATTTACAACTTTTCTGATTATTAACTTTACGATCGTTATCTTTCATTAATCATGATATTTTTGCTTATATATATATATATATAGCTTGATGAATGGGTTTTATGTCGTATATATAAGAAGAGCAATGCAAGTAGACCGATGGAAAGAGATACGGACAATGATTATATGGAATCCATACTCGCTTCAAAGGCTGCAAACTCAAACGGTATACACGAAAACAATCAAGAAACTTACTTTGAAATCATGAACAATGAAGATGGATCAAGAATTCGACAAACCAACAATATGTCTAAAATGGGATCATCAAATTCTTCGTTGAAATCTGGTGTTTCATCGATGGCTATGAATCATGGGAAACGTTCATTCCCAACGACGACTCACTATTGGAATCTTGAGAACTCGGAGAAAAGGTTTCATTCCGATGAAGACATCAATGGAATGATGGATGGGAATGCTTCTTTCATATCTTTATTGAATCCAACTCAACAAATTGGGATTAGTGGTTTTCATCCAAATGCAGTCTTAGGTTCACTTGGTGATTCTACTTTTCCTTATCAACTTTCTTCCTTAAATTGGCATAACTAAAGTTTTACTTTTATTTTTGTTTTGTTGTAAGAAATCCTTTATGTTATTACTCTTTGTAATAGAAAAATTACCATAGTAATTATTTATACAAAAGCATGAATTTGTTAGCTGAAGTTGACATGCAACTGTAACTGAAATTCTCTTTCTTATTGAAAACCTCGAAAATTTTCATGATGTGTATATTTTAAAATAAAACATCCACATGTACATGCAGGGCATCGGGTCAAAACCGAACTGAACCGAATGTGGATAGCATGAACTAAGAACCGAACCGAAGTGACTCAGTTCGGTTCGATTTTGTATCGGTCCGTTTGATTTATACGGTTTAGGTGTGTTTTCTTAGTTTTGGCTCGAACCGAACCGAAATTTATAATCATAAATATATAGATCCGAAAACCAAACCAATTGTGGTCGGTTCGAATTTGGTTGGACCGGTTCGGCTCGGTTTTTCGGTTCGGTTTGATTTTAGGTCTGTTTTGCTGAGCCTTATGTATCTCACAAATGTTATATATTGCATGTTGATAAAGAATTGGAATAATTTTTTATATATATAATATAATTTATTTAAAGACTTTATATTTTATAGTTCAGAATGTTGATTTATGTAGAAGCATATTATTACTTGCAATGTTCTACAAATGACGATAAGAATAATTTGATGATAAAATAACATAAAATTTGACATTGACACCTTATTAGCATGGTTGTGATGTAAAGGTACTAGTGTACTTGATTATATATATGCAATTAATTATATTATATAATACTATATTTCGAATAAAAACCAAAAAAATATACGTAGTTTTAAACGAGTATGCTACAGTGCCAGTCCCAATGGGCTCGCCACTTTAGACCTGCTCAATTTGCATTTTTTGACGTAGTTGTTTATATTACCCTACCGGCCCATGGGCTCTCCAATTTGGGCCCAGGCCCATTGCTCTCACTTTGGGGGGCCGGCCCCTTTGACTTTTATTTTCTTTTTTTTTTCTTTAACTATGACAACTAGAAAAATAAAATTTACTCGACACAAAAAAAAAAACAAAATTACAAAATACCTTATTTATTCATTAACAAAAAATATCCATCAGCATGAACCAAACACATAAGCCAATATAAGAAAAAGAAACTATTGCAGCAAAATAATAATATAAAAAAAATTGCTCTAGCACAAAATAAGAAAAAGTTTACAAAAGTATTGGATTTATTCAGATAAAAAAACACCCACGACATGACAACACCAACACAAAACCCATATAAAAAAACTGTAAAAATAATTTATTTTAAGACTTTATATTTTATAGTTCAGAATGTTGATTTATGTAGAAGCATACTATTACTTGCAATGTTCTACAAATGGCGATAAGAATAATTTGATGATAAAATAACATAAAATTTGACATTGACACCTTATTAGCATGGTTGTGGTGTATAGTAATGTGTACTTGTATTATATATGCAATTAATTATATACTATATATAGCATATGTATATGATGATGAAGAGGTTGCTTCAATATTTGACATTCCCTTTTCATATATTTAATGATGTTTGCAAACTTGCAATGGCCCATAATATTTATTTTATCTTTATGAATATAATTGAAAAGTCAAATGAGGTTGGTGATTGATGTGATTAATTAAGATTAAATTGATTAATTACGGTGGTTTGAATATTAAGTGGTGACATATGAGATCTATTTGTTTTATGTTCAAATATTCTGCTATCAGGCCATAATGGTACCATACAGAATGTTACTTATACATAGATTTTGAATTTTGAATAATGACCAAAATATCCCTACCTTGTTTCCGCTCGTAATGAGAGCACTCGACAACATTGCTTTTCTTACTAAACACTTTATAACTGGATATGGTCCGTTGGGACTAAACAGTCGACAGCAATGTTACTTCTTAAAGCAAAACTAAGGTCAAGCCTAAACCAAGACGACTCCACACGCTTAGTCTTACACTGTGGATTTGAGCTCAAACTCAATCCGGCTAAAGGGTCTACCAAACACGGCACATCAGATAGAAGCTCCTTACATGGATAATATCAAATTAACAAAAGCCAATTGCTTAAAAACTCCTCGCCTTTTTATAAATTTAGGGGGGAGAGTATTGTGCACAACATTCCGTTAAGTCAGCAAAAGATACATGTGCATTTCAAGTATAAAACGTTAAAGCAACGTAATAAGATTAAGAGATAAAAGATAACCCATCCATCCAACATTCTGTTAGACTTCAAAAGCCCTATATATACTATTAACATTTTAAGACTAAGAACCTCCAACTAGTCATCTACCATCTTGCAAACCCCAAATTTCTTTCTTCCTAAAACTAAAAGAAATTCCCAAAAACCGATATTCATAATGTACCCAGTAATTAATTAAGGGTGACGTGCAAAAAAAACGACACCAAGATATCAACATAGCTGTTAACGGAAGGGCCTTTTTCCTGGATTCAGAATGGCAAATCTGGAGCAATGTAAAACCCTGAGTGCATGAGATACACGCCGTTGTATAATAATTGCTCTAGATCCGACATTTCTGCCTCTAGAAAATGGACGTACCAGGTACTATGCTTGGAACAAATATTCCATGTCAGCAACGGTGAGACGAGTCTCACAGCCACCGTTCTTATCATCTCCAAATGCTGATTTCACCATTTCTCTCTTCCTTTTCTGCAAAAGACAAGAATTCATTCAGTAATCCCAGAACATGCACCTTCCATCCACAAAAAAGAAAAAAAAAAGATTCAAATCAAGTACATTCTAGTTAACGTGGAAAATGGCAAGATATGCCTATGGCACAGTAATACCTGAAGAGCCAAAATGCGATCTTCAATGGTATCTTTAACAGTAAACCGAAACACTGTAACTGGACGAGTCTGTCCAATTCGATGAGCTCTATCAATTGCTTGATCTTCAGTTGTTGGGTTCCACCAGAGATCCAAGAGAATTACATGACAAGCTGCAACCATGTTTAACCCAAGACTAGCCGCTTTTAAAGACATAATCATAACAGTTACCTGCAATAGCAGACAATCTTGAATAAACATGTGGTGAAATGTAATTTCAGAAAAGGCAACAACATTCCGACAGGTGGTAAATGGGTTTGGGTCAAAACAGGTAGCTTTTGTTACATGTCGGGTAGGTTGCCCAACGTAGACATTTATGTCTTTCTTATTATAAAAATCGTAGATAATAAATGTATTTGGAATTAATATAAAAACCACGATACCAATTTATAAATTGTTAGTATTTTTACTCGTTTGACCATTAGAAACAAGGGGTGGCCCAGATCGACCCAATTATCCACATTCTAAAGGTGCCCCCTAAATTTTCCCCACAAACCTCAGGAAGAGTGTTGAAATCCTTCACTGCTTTATCTCGAGCAACAACAGACATTGTTCCATCAAGCCTCCTGTAACCCATGCAGGAATCTTTAAGACAAACTTCAACCAAATCCAGCATCCCCGTCCACTGTGAGAACACGATTGCTTTCCCCTTTGTCACTGGATTTTTAATATTAGTATCATTCAGAGTCATATCATCAGGCTTTGAAATAGACTGAAGAACTTCAAGGGCCGCTTTAATTTTGGAGGATTCAAGTGCCTTGGTAGCCTCAATTTTCAAGGAGTCGATAGGTCCATTTGACGAAGAAGGTTCCAGATCCTCAGATTTAACAGAACCAGAACTAGAGACGTCATCACTAATACAAATTTTGAGTGTTGATTTACAAAATACTGTAGATCTGCTAAGAAGCTCTTTGCACTCTGAGGATGGACACTGACTGTCGTCACTTGAAAGACGTTCCAGGATGCATTGATTACAGAAAACATGCTCACACGTTGTCACAACAGCATCTTCTGGTGGATCCTGTAGAAATTGTAAAATAAATGATCAACGATATATAATAAGCAAAAAAACTATTAATCAAAAGAGTGAGAAGAAACTTTTCTACATACATTACATATGCTGCAAATTGCTAATGAAGCTTCCAAACAGTTTACAAGCCGGTTTAGTTTTTCTTGAGAAAGCTCTTTTGCCTTCTCGAGAGACAACTTCCAGTCAGTCGTTAATCTAGATTCTTTAACAAGTGAAGGGTGATTACAGGCTTGCCGAAGGCGCAAAAGCATCAACAAAATGTTTATGTAGTTTTGTTTG